>APFE031481391.1:14974-155299 GCA_000404065.3 Pinus taeda | reverse complement strand
TATTTATTAGACCCTTCTTTGGATTTTGTATCATGTAAAGGAACTAATTTTTGAGTAAAAATAGTCATTTCATCCCTCCTCACCAAGTCGGCTCTGTCTTGGAGAAGCTAGCCCTTTTCGAGGTAATATGACCCTATGGAAGCAATATAAATAGAGATGTATCAACTAACTTGGAAGCATAATGATACAAGTTCGATCTACAAAGATAAAGAGGAAAAAAAAGAGAATGAAGTGTAGGAGAAGAAGACCTAATCTAAGAAAGAAGGAAAATCAAACTTTCTGGGCATATCTCTCTCACATGTGCGAAGTTTTAAAGAGTTTCTAGACTAAAGCTGGGGCCAAAATTTCTGAATTAATTACAGGTTTGAAATTATGAATCTAGGAGTCAAAATTCTGAATCTAGGAGCCAAAATTATGGATTGAAGCTGAATTCAAAGAGATGACACTTGGAAACTTTTGCAAAGGTCATATACTTGAAGGAAGGGCTGACATGGTGATTGGAGGAGGTCTTTGTCTAGGTCTAAAGGGTTTTGGATTGTCTCATCTTGATTTGGATCTACTAATTGAATATGTGGACTAGGTTTTCCCATAGATAAGGGTTTTACCTTGTTGACTGCCTACATATTATGTCTCTTGTTCTTGTGATCTTCATATACATTTAATTTGGTAATTGTTTGATGACACACAACATAATAAAGAGGTAAAAGAAGGAAACATAAATCACAAGTAATTGTCAAGAAAAGAGGAATCAAAACCTAATACCCACATGCATTGATTTCTCAATAATACGTTCTACTACTTCCTTAACCCCCTAAATTAACACCGCTAACCTGCTCTCTGCCCATACATTTATACAAGAAAAGAGCAGGGGGTGAATTGGAACTAATTCCCCCCAATATAGATTGTTAAAGCTATGGGAAAATTTACAAGATATTGTGTTTGTTGGTTTTCAAATATCTTAGTTAGAAAACAAGTTAAGATCTAATTAAGTTGTATTAATATATTATTAAACCATTTAAGAATAGGTTGGAGCTATTTCACTTGGTAACTAGTCACTTTGTTTGGATTGTTGTTAGCTAATGATCATAATAGAAAATATATGCTTTGAATAACCACATGTATCTCTCAAACCATAGCGAATTTTTGAAATCCACTCATTTGTCAACTAAATTAGGCCATTCTACACAAAACCCTTATCTTAGATTTTCAAAAATTGTCCTAATTTGCCTGTAAAATCCAATGCAAACTGTCATTTCTTATCTGGTAGGTTTCTAGCTGGGAACATTTGACGAAGAGATGGAGCTTAGATTTTGCAACATGGGTGAGGAATTGGAGGTTGGAACCATGAGTTATGTTACAACATTTCTCTTCATAAACCTCATCAACAAAATCATGCTTAATAATCTTTAATCCATTAAAAATAAAGGAAAACGAGCATTACTTAATCATGAAAGCATGATTAGGTATAATATGGTATTTTATGAGAAATTATGGTAAATAGAGTGATAAAGGAGTAGTAAAAAGGGATGAAATGGATGTTTGGAAGTAATAATATAGTGATAAATCAATGACCCAACAACCAAGTGTGAGATAGAATGGCTACCAGGAAATAATTTCTTTGATACAACTGATCTAGATGTAAGGATGCTTGCCATGAAACTAATCACGAGAATATTGATAAAAGATTGTGTGAAGACATTCCCAACGAAATACTAAACAACACTAAAAGGAAAGGGAGAGAAAAATACAATATGACAAAAACCTAATTTTTTATTAACTAGGAAAAAGATACTTTTACCGCTACATAGTGAAGAAGAATATCTCCTTTTGAAAGGCGAGGCCCGATATTTATAGCATTTTCAGTGCTTCCTTGAGATATATTTGTTTACCATAGGTAGATACCATGGATAAACACCACTTTCAACTCAGATCATGGAGATACTACGATGACTCGTGATCTATGTGGATTATGGTCTCCTTTTCAAACAAATAGCGTTTCCACTTTTTGACAACTTGTACCAAGGCATTGAGCTCCTTGTTGTAGCCAGGGTAGTTGAGAAATTCCACGTGAAATATTTTAGAATGATAACATGCTTGCCTTCCTCCTTGCATCAATCCCACTCCCATGGCATGCCCACTTCCAATTGCCTCTAGGTAAAAATGATGTTACAAGTTTGGTAATGTAAGAGTTAGTGTTTGTTTGATTTTTCTTTTCAACTACTCAATAGCCTTTGACTAACTCTTCCCCCACTAGAATCTCTTGTTGCTCATTGTTATGGTGTGAAGTGGTGTAGCTCTTATTGATAACGAAGCTATGAATTTCCCTAGGTACTGTACTACCTGAAGAATACTCCAAATTTGAAAGACATTTGTAGGCACCAACTGCTTCATGATGGCCTCCATCTAATTTGCGGGTATTTATATTAAACTCCCCTCCACCAACCAGACATCTGAAATACACCAAAAATAGTTATCCAAACTTAAATTTATTGAGATTTTTCTAGTAGTTGGTGCTTCTTCAAAGTCTCTAGCACTTGCATCAAATGAAAAATGTTCTTCTCCTAGGTTGCATTGCAAACCAGTATATCATCTAGATAAACTATAACAAATGAATATAGATATCGGTGCAATACATCGTTCATTGGTCTCATACATGTCATAGGTGCATTGCATAAATCAAATGGGTTAACCCACTATTGACGGATAAGTTTTGATGCTTCTCACAAAAACATCTCACATATTGTTAGGCTAAGCGAGATAGGTGGAAATGTTACCCTATATTTATAACCCTTATGCTTGTCAACCAAATTTCAAGAACCAAATCCTTGAAATCTAAAATCTATTTTCAGATTATACAATTTATATATTTTCATTGATATCAATGAAAAAAATAAAGGATATGTTAGAGCCTAGATTTACCTCAGGCTGAAAAGGTAAGATTCTAGGTCCACATCAAACCATGCTCAGCCTCGTAGCTAGCCCTACGAGGACAGGAGAGGGCTCTCTCCGGGTCAATCTCAGCAACAAATAATCGATGGGGCTTGAGACGACTGAAATAGCTGCTAATCTAGGCTAGGTATGAAGTGCAAGGATTTAATTTGAGTTTTTGGGGGTTTTGTGTTGGAAAAAGGGAAAGGAAAATTTGGGTCCAGGGATGAGGCATAGTTTTTCAGAGTTCTGATTGGGGCAAGGAAGGCAATTGTTTTGATGCTTTGGAATGAATGAATGGATGTATCAGACCGATGAGGAGCCAAGGAGGGCAAGAGAGTGTCAAGAGTCCTACTCAAACAGATGAAAACATGTAAAATTAAACAAAATTTCAAGGCAGAGCATAGCAGTCCAATGGATTCTACCTTAATCACTCATTTGTTTAATTCAGAAGAAAAGAGAAGGGAAAACGATACAAATAAACATCAGTGAACTTACAATTACATAGAGAAGAACACCATCAAAACACAGAGCCACAAGGATCCCAACAAGTGCTGCAAAACCCTGGTCTTTCCTTAGCCAAAAATGCAGAGATAGAATGTACAATGATGTGCCAAGCAATCCCAAGTGTCCAACCCTGAAAATGACTGATGAATTACATGATATAGACAATCCTAACCCATTCCCATGCCTCTAGGGGTCGAGCTCATCATTCTAGGAGCTGTTTCAACCATATCTAAACAAGGAACTGAAAAATAGGCAAATGAAACAACTTGCCTCTATATGAAAGGAAATTGATTCATTCCCTCACATTTCACCTTTTGGTGAATGAATCTTCTAGAACAAGTAAAAATGTACCAAAATTACATCATGGTCATGAAATTACATCATGGTATATCAATAGTTACATCAAAAAATAAAACTAGTCAAAACTGGGCGAATTTCTGAGCCGAAGAGTGAAAATGAGGCCAAATTGCTCTATGCGTTGTGCCCAAATTCTCTATGCGTCATGCCACTTTGGAGCTGATTTTGAGGCACTTCCCGAAGTCCAAATTGAGATCATAATAGCTCGTTGGAAAGACCTGCCTGTCTACTTTCCAACCCAAGTAGAATATCTGGATTTGGATGTCATTTGCCCCTCCAAAACTTCAATCTCCCAACACTGCTTCCTGTGTGTCAAAATAGGGGCAGTGAGGTCATTTTTTGAGTGTTTTTTGACCTTTTGAGGGCTCAAAACCTCCTCAAATTTCTTGGCCATGGACAAGCAAGCATAACTTTTGATTACAAATCCAGAAATGCAAACTTTTTGTGATTTGGGGCCCTCTAGCAAAAGCGAGCGCCACATGGTGCGGCGCATAGGGAGGAAAACCTTATTTTTTAGTGCAAAAAAATTTCAAAATGCAAAAATTTCTCCAAATTTCTTGAAATTTGGACTAAAGGTGCCTCATCAAGTATCATGCTCAGCCAAAGAGGCTTCGGCAAAGATTCAGAGTCTATCCTCCCTTTTTCGATGTTTTAGTGTCCTCCTGGTGCATGCAGTTTCAGTGGTGCAAAATCACTGTCTTGTTCATATGATATGTCGGTGTCCATCTCCATGGTGCTGCAAGGTGTATGTCAAGTGTATGTTTGGTTGTTGAAAATGAGAAATGAGAACTTGGTGTCTTTATCTCCAATTTCCAACTATGTGCCAAATGTGTGCCAAAGGGAAAAGACTGTGGGAGAAATAGGACAGCGGGAACAAAGGACTGTAACCAAGTGAAATTTGCCCTTTTAAAACTTCTGATTTGTCAAATGTGAAGACAATGGGACAGTCACTTGATTGTTTGGGGTTTAGGGATTTTACAAATGAGATGGAGAATTAGGGAATGACTTAGGTGTTTTGTATATGAACTAGGGTTTGGGATTTTGGGAAATAGGAATTGGGGGTATGATTTTGGAGAATAGGGAAAATAAGGGAAATATGGAATGAGGAAGTGATGAGGTGAGGGATGTTTGGAGGCAAACAGTCAATATAAAACCCTAGCAGCAATATCCTTTGCAAAAGATGAAACAATGATAGTACATGGATTTTACACATGCACATAAATGTGCTCTCATCAATACATGCCCAAAACATGAAATTTCATGAGTACATGGTGACCATGAGCATCAACATATGCTCCATGTGGAAATAGCAATAAAAAGGTAATACATGGCATATCCATCAAGTGCAAGGCCTCCACGAGCTATGACATAATCTCTCAAAATGTAGCAACAACAAATAGAGGTACTAACATCATCTTATGCTAGTACATGGCCACTCAACACCTTGGCCATCTGCATCCCATCAATGAACATCCTATAGTAAAGTCATAATAACCTAGCATCCATCATGCTCCATATGTGCATCATCATCAAAATCAATTGGTAGTAGCAATATGTCATAATAGGGTTTGATTCCCTTTGAACACTCACCATGCCACAAGCACCATCAAACAAACACCAACATGGGATAAAAACAATGATGGAGGCTCTACCTACTTGTCACAAGACCAATCCATGCGTTTTTGGGCGATTTGAAGTTTTTGAGAAAATTGGGCTTGGCAGCTCTATGTGCCACACCTCAAGCCCAATGCGCCGTGCCTTCCCTATGCATCGCGCCAGTGTATTTTTGCACTGAGAAATGCAGCCCAATGTGCTGCGCCTTCCCTATGTGCCGCGCCACCTTGCCAATGCGGAGCGCCACCACCCAGTGCGTAGCACTTTTTACAGGAGACTTTTGGAGGCCTTCCCGGTGTCCAAATTGGGCATAAGATAGCTCGTTGGAAAGGTATTTGAGTCTAACTTTTAGAACAACTAGAATTTTTCAATTTGGAGTTCATTTTCCCTGTCGAAATTCAAATCTCCCAAGACTGGTCAAAATGTGCCAAATGAGGCTGCCTAAAGGCAGAGTGTTGTTGCAGTCAACTTTTTAAGGTGTTTCTAAACTCCAAATTGAGCTCAGGATAGCTCATTGGAAATATTTTTGTGTCTAGTTATCATTTGAATCATCAAAAAAGTGATTTGGCCAACCAAGCTAGGAGAAAACTTGATTTTCCCAAGGTCACTTCAGAGGTGCATCAATTCTTCCAAGGCGACTATATTTTTGACATTTCTCGAAAACCATGACACCTGTGTAAAAAGTGAAGGAGGTTTTTCTTCCTTGGCCTGTTGTGGACAAAACCTTTCTCCATTTTTCCAAATTCATGTTTCCTTTCTCAGAAGCATCATTTGAGTAAAACCTACCCCGATGTGTGGAACAAGGGATTTGTCGAAACGAATCGAAATGAAGGGGATAAGGGGCTTCTAAATTCTTGAGAAAATTTTGGGAGGTGAGAAGGGATGTTAGGAAGTAGGGGAAAATGGGATTTGAGAGATTGAGTGAGGGGAAGGGGTCCAAAAGGGAAAAACACAGGCCTAGCCTAGAAAATTGTCAAGTTGTAGCAAGAAACTAGGGTTTGTGCGAAAATGAGGAATTTGGGGGATCTCGGTGATGGGAAGTGTTTAATAACGTACATTAAGGATAGGGGAAGGTGTATGAACATCAAGATACAAGTTTTTCTGATGATTTGACCATCCAAGAGAAATTGCCTTCAAAACCCTAGGAGAGGGAAATGACCTTACCTAGGCGCAATTGAAGCATGAACAAGGCATAAAATGACCCAGTGGAACTTGACATGATGATGAAAACCCTCTGAATGATGATACACTCATCTGAATGGTGACATGGACCGACATTTGGACAACTTTGAAAAGAGTGAAAACAAACCCTAGACCTAATACCTAGTGAACAAATTTTGCTTGAAGACTCGCTGAAATGACAAAATTTGACCTTGACACCTTAAAATAACTTTGTAAGAGCATGTTTGATCACTGGAGGAAGGCTGCAAAGACTGACACGAACAAGATAAACAAATAATACATCATGCCATAAATGTGAATTTCAAAAGATGTTGAAAAAATATAAAATGAACAATAATATTAATTTAGAACCAATTTTGAGAAAGCAATCAAGAAATGAAATTTATTGAAGTTCAATATGATTTCTAAAACTTTTTTTTTTTTCAAATCCTTGTGAGGATTAGGACCAAAGATGTCCTTAGAAGCCTAATATGCAATGAAAACTCATATAAAGGAAACTAAGTGCTATAAGAAAACAAAAGAGAATAATATTTTATCTGAAACACTTCAAGAGATGCAAAAAAACATCATCAAATTGCTTGAGGAACACAACAATTTAGTGTCACTCAATATTTCCTTAACACTTTTCCAGATATCTCTCCACATAGTTTTTCCTCCTCTTAATTCATGATTTCTTTCCTTTAAAATTGCACAAATCAATTAGGCGTTTAAACCAATTTTTAATAATTTAATCAATCTTTTATTTTATGGAAATGTAAATATGTTTTAATAAAAAGGTCACTAATATGTAAACTGTGAGATTCAAGGTTCAAATCCAAGCCAACAAAACAAATAACTGCAATATTGTTAATACCATATTACATAAATGAACTTGGTTCTGCAAGTGTGATGGCCTCTGCCACATTCCAATTGATGCCTGTTGCTTACATTTCATCATCCCAAAGTGTTTTGTTTGTGAGGATTCAAAGCATCTCCATTGTTGTTGGGCCATCTGCTAGGTTTTAGGGGATCACTCTAATAGAGGGCTCCTCTCCTCCTGTAGCCTCGACCAAGGGGAAAACAAGCAAAACCCTAGCTAGTAAACCTCCTCTTCCCATAAGACTCAAGCATTGTGCCAAGATAAATATCTTGAGATGGGTGTTGTGCTGGGATAATTCCAATGGTCATGTGGCCACTACATATCAAATTAGATGGCCACCAAAAACCCTAGGGTTGAGCTTAACCATGGCAACCAACAATTATTTTTAATGACGATGACGTCCAACGAAATATTGTCCCAACATATTTCTAGTACATCGATGCAACTGACCATGAAGACTTGTTCCGTAAAATACCCACGAATGTTTCGATTATTGCTAAAGAAAAAAAGAGTGATGTCAAGGAGCCATCTCACTATTATTTTCCGACGTTGAAGTGGACTAAGTGTAATTTCAAAAGAAATATGCCAATTTTTTTTACCGGGTATTGGCTCAAGTAGAGAAATTGGTCGAGGAATCCCCAAGGGATCTTAGGATTAAATTGTAGATCCAAATCTCCCTCAATTTTTGGTCTTTTTGTTAGAAATTAATTAAAGGAGCAATGAAATACATAAAATATTGTGGAAACACATAAATAAATGCATAAAACAAGAGAGACACATATATATGTGGTTCACCCAATTAGGGATACATCCACAGAGAAACAACTAGTCCTTCCTTTTATATTTCCCAACGAAATGAAGAGATACAACCTATAGCAGATCCACCATAATTTCCTCTTCACTCTCACACAACCTCCTCTCTCTCTCGCTCAGAATAATAATACACATCCACAATACAATTCCCTCATATAAACCAAGTGGTTGCCTTCTAGGGGAAAAAACCCTAAAGTACACATAACTTCTACCGTCAAATCATCCACCTAATGAATGGCCTAGATTAACTATGAATTACAATACTTTACAAGTAAAATTTTCATCTATTTGTAGCTTCAAGGGCATTTCCCCTTAAACCCGGCCAGGGGGGGCTCTAAATATGCAACCCCCCCCCCACCCCCCCCCCCCCTCACACCCCCCCCCCCTGGACCCCCCAAGCAGAAATAGTGGGGGGGGAACCTCCCCACACACAGCCCCCCCATTGGGGATTGGGATCCAAACATGGTTGAAACAAGACCTATGAATCAAGAAGATAATCAAGCTCCACATACACCACTTTGTCAAGTCATTCTTTGGTGGAACTTTTTGCATTCAAGTGAAAGCATAAAATATGGTATCTTCCCTTGGTGCCAAAATTCAAGAATAAACATGAATCCTTTCTGTGTATATCTAGCTTCTTAACGTAGGATAACAAATCCTAGAAGGGAATTTACTCTTGATTATGGAATTAGTAAGGACATTTCAATTTTTCTTGTTGCAAGCTTAATCGATGGTGGTGTAGGTGGGGGTGAACCTTCCACTTCTAAATATAAGTCCTTTAAGGATGACTAAATCCAAGGCCTATTCTTCTAACTCCTAAAGAAATCTCACTACCTACTTTCATTGTGGATCAGGTAGAATATTTCCCTGCTATTAAAGTAGATCACCCTATCTCCCATGAATCTAGCATGGATTTTGGGCTGGATACTATTATTTGTGGTTTCAACGAGTTTTAGCCATTGGAAATTGCGCTTTGGGATTGGGTTCATTAGACCTAGACAACGAATGTAGATTTATTATTTTTCTCTAAAGGTTTCTTTACGGTGAAATTTAAGGGTATGAAGGACATGGATAGGGCTCTTGACAAAAGACCCTGGTTTTGGCGTTGAGACGCGCTTTGCATGAAGCCATATTTTTATTCTTTTAACACTCTTTCTATGCTATCTTTTCCCACTTTGCTTGGGTTAGGCTAATAAATATGCCCCTTCATCTACGACATCTAAATATTTTATCTAAAGTGGTATCTCAATCGGTCATTTCATCAAGGTATACATAGACAAGCTAGAGAAGGGCATTGTTACATTTTCCCACATATGTGTACAAATAAATCTCTCTAGTGTGTTTCTAGATAAAATCCTTCTTCACTAAAAAAGCCATACTTATATGCAGTTGTTGGACTATGAAGATACGACTTTCCGATGTAGAACTTTTCAACATCCGGATCATATTTAGAATGTTTTCCCTTCTTCTCAAGGTCGATCTCTCCCTTTGGTTACCAAGAATAGAACTCAATGATGGAAATATCCAGACGTTTCCATGGAATCTAAGAAACCTACAATGCAGCATCCAGATAAATCTCGACACCAAAAAACTATACAGGTAGATCGAGTCCTTTAGATTCAACCTAGCAACATGCAATGCCATCACATCCTATGAATGTTACGGTCCACCCCTTGAACGAAGCCAGAAGAGACACAACTATGGTTTTAGCTTCACCAATAAGTTCACACAAACACTTCCATGCATCAAAGCACTACAATAATGATAAGGAAGCAACTACAAATGCAAACCCCTTAGTATTGGAGTTGACTCAAGAAAACACTATCATTGTACCATCTATATTTTCTCCTTATAATTCCTCAAGATGGATAAATGTCGGCAAGAAAAAAAAAGGAAAAAATGATCCTTAGAGGGCTCCATGGTCATTCCTAGGTTCAACACCCATGATAGAAGTAATTCATGGGTTAGGCAGTAAAACCAAGAATGTAGTGAATGTCTTGTTGTGTATTGTGATTATCAATGATGGAAAGATTGATGTAGTTGGATATTTTGAAGTAATACAAATTAATTTACAAAAATAAAACTGAAAAGGTCACTAATTTTTTAAAACACTTAACTAGAAGTAGGTGGGGTCCCACTAAGCTCTATTTAGCAAAAAAATATTGCACATGAAAGTATCCTTGTGTTTCCCATAATAAATAATGTAATTAATATATATATATATATATATGACAAAAGATATATTGATAAATGCATTATCATCCTTATAATCATGATCACACTTATGTCGCCCTTTATAAAAAATATTTGAGTCTTCAAAATTAAATACCATATAATCTTTTTCATCCTAAAAAATTATGCCTCCAACAACCAAAATATAAATATCACCACAAAACATAGAATTATAAGAGCTAAGGGTACATATCTTTACATGAAATCTCTCTTTTTCCTTCCTCTCCTATCTCCAGTTATTGCACTTTTGAGTGTGCAAAAGTTGACTAAGAAGATTCAGTACTTTGATGACCTTCAATTGGTTTCCTCCCTTTACCTTCAAGATGCACAAGAAGAGGCTATTTATCATTTCTTGGGGGAAAGTGAGCAAAATAGGTAGTTGAAGTGACCATGGGTGATGAAAAAAGTGATGGTTCATCTTCTAAACTAGTAGGCCAATACAATATGTTAGAGGGAAGTCTAGCAAAATGTTTTCCCATCCTTCATCCATAGGATGAGGGGTAATTCCGGGACATCCATTATTCTAGGATGAGGTTGCAAAGGTGAATCAAGAGGAAAAAATGGTTGGGGTAAGTCTAGCAAGCCAATGAACTATACAAGAGGGAGGTCGAGCAAGAATGTTTTCCATTCCTTCATCCATAGGATGAGGCTATGGTTCTGGGACATCCATTATTCTAGGATGAGGTTGCAAAGGTGAATCAAGCGGAGAAAATGGTTGGGACAGGGCTAACTATTCACACATGTCTAGGTGACTAGTTTGGATTAGTTAGTTGAACTCACCAGAATTAGCATAAAAGTGTATATAGTACTAGATTATTTTATTTCTACTTTTTGCCACTCTACATTAGGTGTTCTATCCCTTCTTCTCATGCTTCCTCTGCTTCCCCAACTATAAAAACTCATCTACACAATTACATAAAATCAATTAATATTATAAAGTAAAGTACAATAAGCAATAAAAACATACTTCACTAAATTTTATTAAATATGCTAAGGCTTAGATTACAACATAAAAATATTAAGAACACAAAAAGGAAATGAAAAATAATAATTAATAAAACAAGAAAAGCTCATACATATTTTATTTTACATCCATAAAATATACGATCTATATCACAATATTTTTTTTTAAATTCAAATCAACTTCAAATCTTAATGCCAATCACATTATATAGTTTTTAATTTTCTGCACCACAAAATTCAATAGCTATTTTAAATAAATAATTTTTACACCACAAAATTCAACAACCATTTTAAATAAGGAAAACACAAAATTCAACTACTATTTTAAATAAATAATTTCTACACCACAAAATTCAACAACCATTTTAAATAAGTAACATGATAGGGAAAACATGTATACGGAAGTGAAAATGATAACAATGAATTCATATCCTTTTGCAACATGAATTTCTATTCAAATATAGTATTCAAACTCGATTTCTGTGACAGTCACTTTAATCTGAAAAAAATAGAGAATACTCTAGCCTTATTCTTTCCTTTCTTTCAAAAGTAATAATTCACTAAAAATGGCAGTATGGATGTTGAATGAGAAGAATTGTAAGTCATAGAATGTTTTGAAATCAAAATCTTTGTTCTTAGCCCAACGCAATTCCCAGGATATAAGGTATGTATAATATAAAATTTGAAAGAGATTTCATTTTTTTAAATAATTTAATAAGACCAAAGCTAAGTATTAAACCCTTTCTTTCTTATCATTCAAGATAATTCTCTTGACTTGAGATTCATAGCACAAAGACAACCAATAAAAATATCAACCTGTACATTTAAAAAAAACCATACATGATACATGTATTTAAAGTGTAGGGAATTAAACTTATCTCGTAAACTCCAATTTGGCTGATAAAGCACTATTATTTGAGACTTTTTTTATTTTATTTTATTTTATCCTCTTCTCTGCGAGTTTAAATGCATTGTGGTCGTATATAGCTCATAGGTATTCTTTAAAAACAACGAGCATAACCCAACTCGAAACTTCGTATTTTTTCGAACATTATTTCTATGGGTAAAAATATATTTATTTTTCATATTAATCTTTATCAAAAAGTAAATTATCTTATCTAATGTTTACCTTTGAAATTTTTTATTTTTCTTTTTTCTTTTTTTTCTTTTTTTAAAATCTATTTTTTCTACATTTTAATTCGTTAGAGTCTTATTTTGTAATGATAATATGTACGTTAACGGATTAATGGTAGTGTACAACCACTCATCAAGTTAATTAAATGATAGCGTAAAGAAGATATGAGACATATCAATGGAATATTATCACTCAATTTAATCATAAAGAATGATATGACGTATGAATCACATCAAAGAATGAGATTTTTATTCAAGCTAATCGTACCTTGCCAACTAATACAATTCTAACTCTCCTTTAAATTAATTATAATTACATATAAATGGTGCTGAAGGCTTAAATGAAAAGCGCATAATCCAATTTGTTCACCTCCCCATACTCACAAGTTAAGGAGACTGTGGCCTAGTTTAAACTTAATTAATATGAGAATCAATAGAAACATCAATTCATTAGCTTGCCCTTTTTTGTGAGACATACTACCATAATATTAAAAAAACATATATCATAATTATGTTAAAAATTATATCACCTAAAATTAATAAGGTAATTGTGTCTTCATTACATAAAACATTACAACGTCAATATTTTCTTAATTTATTAGTTCGTTTATTGTGTTTGATAAAAATCTCCACTTGAGCGTTCGTTTCACTTGTGTAGAACATATATTTTTTGTTCATATTTAGTGTATTCATATATATTTGTGATCTGATTGTGAGATCTTAAACAATTATTAAGGTATTACAGACTCATGTGCATGGATTTGCCTATGTTACTTTGTGCAATGGATCGATAAGATTGCGAAATACATAGACAATGAAGCAGTAAAAGAAACATAATAGACAACACACATAAACACAACAAGGTTAATAAGGAGTTCACCCAACACTCCTGGGCTATGTCTCCTGGCCCAGCCTTCAGTGGTGACCTCTCTATTATGTCTTCAAAAATAGGGTTTTACAATAGTGAGTTCAAATTGAGCCTCACACAACAGATGCAAAACAATAAGGCTGTACTTGGATCCCCCAAGTCTCTTTTGAGTACACAGACTCTCCTCACTAACTCTCTGTCTCTGTTTCTCTGTCTTAGCACTGGTTGTCTCTATTTGCTCTCTGTCTCTGGCTTTAAAGCCAATCGGCATTGTCTGTTCATTTCTCCTTCTCAGGCTCTCTGGCTTCCCAACCTCTGTCCGCTCAGATCCCCCTCTAAGCGTTAGCAACCATTGCTCAACGCTTTCAGGGATGGTGGCCACCTGTTCTGTAACGAAATGGGTCATTGGGCCTTTGAAATCCTTGAAATAACCATTCTTTGTTTACACAGAGAAATATATTCAAAACTGTGAAACTTCGCCAAATTGTCGTTTATCGGACTTGAAAGATTATGAATACGCCTTATAAATCCTATCGGGTCCGACTATATATCGACATCACATCTCCATCGTTGATCTAGGAGATCAAGATCCAAAGGTTGTGGTTCATTTCGGGCGACTCTTTCGTACGGGGGTTAACCGCCCGATAAGGGTGGTTTTCTCTCTCCTTAGCCTGGACACATGGCAGCCATTGTATGGGCTTGGGTGGAGCCTGACCAAAACCTCTTACCACCTTCGGTCCTCCCAAAATCCCACTTGTTTCCTTTGTATAAAAGAAATACATTAATCATTGAAAAACCCCCAAAAAAGGCTTGGGACGGACTTGAAATATTATAATATTGCATCTATCAGTTCCATCGGGTCCGTAATATCACATCAGGTGCATTTCCTTTGTAATCCATTCATTTGGCGTCAATGCGAAATACAAAGGAAATTGCCACTTTCCAGATTTCAAAATATATAGAATATCGTCTATAACTCCATCGGGTCTGGTTATCGCAAGCCATATGTATATCGGCCCTACTCCATTGTAATGTGCCAACGCGATATTGTGATGCGATTGATCGCAATTGCATATCGCACATGCCCCGGGCCGTTGTAAGTGCTCCTTTATATTTGTCGATAACAATACTGCGATGCAACTTGGGCCATCGATCTGTGCGCTTGATCGATGGTCCTCGTTGACTCCGTTGATTGCTATTGCAAGTTTCATATGGTGTGCTCCGATATCCTCTGCCTGCCACCGCCGATTGCGATTTGCCGATCAGATTTGGATCGTTGATCAGCCAGATGCGACAACTCTTCTGCAACATAGTGTTAAACCATCGATACTCTGTTTTTCCACTATTTCTTCATGTTTTTGCCTCCCGATAGTGTAATCCGACTTTTTAACAGGTTCTTCTTTTGTGATAGTTTTGAATGTTTGAAGACTTAGAGGGTTTTCTAGGATCCATTTGGTAATGCCTTCCCACTGAAAAGGGCTTTTGGACCACCAAAAGTTGGTTTTTAGGCATTAATCAAGTGAGGATACAACTTCCTCACTTGTCCAATCTCTATCCATCTTGCATTGCTTGGTTTTGAACCCTTGAGTTTGATTCTCAGGTACTCAACATCCCCTCTGCACGTAGTTCTCAACTTCCTGTCGAAAACTATATCTTATTGCAACTCATTGAGATATTCAGGCAACAAATCATCAATAGAAGGCAACTAACTTTGCTCTTCGGGATCTTCAATTAATGAAGGTTCAAAAAGTCTCAAGTTCTCTGCATTAACTACTGAATAGATATGCATGTAAGCTGGCAAATCAAGGCGAAAAGCATTCTCACCAATTTTCTCAAGTATCTTGAAAGGCCCACACCTTATTGGCTTCAAATTCTTACCTTCACCTTACATTCTGTCTTTGTTGATGTACAGCCAAACTTGATCATCAACTTGGAAGCTATGCTCAATTCGATGCTATGCTCAATTCGATGCTTATCATGCCTTGCCTTGTACTTGGCTTGGCTCTTTTCCAGCTATTCCTGCATTGCCTGGTGAATTTCTTGGATTTGTTCAATGAACTTGGTTGCTTTGTCCACATCACTGTGTCCATCAACTACGATGTCTTTACTAAAGACAAAATCCAAGGGAGACCTGGGTGTAAAACCAAAACAAGTCTCAAAAGGAGATCTTTGTGTAGAAGAGTGCTTAGCACGGTTGTAAGCATGTTGCACATAACACAAATGTTCACCCCAAAGCTTGGGATGCTTGCTGCAATAACCCCTGAGAAACTGGATCACTATCCTGTTGACCACCTCTGTTTGGCCATCTGTTTGTGGATGAAAGGTTGTGCTCTTCTTCAGTCTGGTGTCCATCAACTCCCATAGACTTGACCAAAACTTCCCAACAAATCAGGAATCTCGATCAGAGACAATAGAAGTCGATAATCCAAAATGAACCCGTACATGCTGAAAGAACAACTTTGTTGTTTGTTCAGCTGTAATCTGCTTGTTACAAGGTATTAAAACACACATTTTGTTGAACCTATCCACAATAACATATAAATAGTCATGACCTTTTCTAGACTTTGGCAATCCCCCAACAAAGTCCATGGAAACACTTTCCCAAGGATGAGAAGGAACTGGAAGTGGAGTGTATAAGCCTAGTTTTCTATTGTTGGGCTTGCTTCTAGCACACATGGTACACCCTTTAATATATCTAGAAATTGTTTCATGCATTCTTGGCCAATAACAAAATCTTTGTAGCTGGGCAACTGTTTTACTTACACCAAAATGACCTGATATTAGAGAAGTATGTGCTTCTTGGATTATGTTAAATCTTTCAGTTTGAGGAATTCATAACTTTCCCAAATGATACAAGAGTTGGTCCTTAACATGATAATCCAATTCTTCTACTTGTTTGCCATGACTTAAAGTTGCATATACATCTTTAAAATCTACATCTTGAACATATTGTTCAACGTAGCTTTCATGCAATACAGAGTTATGCTTAAGTACAGTAGACGCATTTATGATTGGCCTGGATAACATATCTGCAACCTTATTGTGCATGCCTTTCTTATATCTAATGGCAAGATGAAACTGTTGTAGAAAACCCATCCACCTATAGTGTCTTGATTGCTGCAATTTAGTTTGTGAGTGCAAATATTGAAGTGGTTGATGATTAGTATGTATAACTGTTTCTTTGCCCATTAGGTAATGTTTCCACTTTTTCACACTCTGTACTAATGCATACAATTCTTTATCATATGTGGGATAATTAACTACTACAAAATTAAATGTCTCAGAATGATAACATATTGGTTTACCATGTTGCATCAACACTGCTCCCATGGCATAGTCACTGGCATTTGTTTCAATCTCAAATGGTCTTTCAAGATCTGGCAATGCTAGTACTGGTGTTGTACTAATCTTTTCTTTCAAGGTGTCGAAGGAATTTTGCTGTTTGCCTCCCCACTGAAACACCTTGTTCAATCTTGTTAAAGCATGTAAGGGCGCTGCAATCAAGGAAAATTTAGCAATAAACTTTCTCCAATATTGTGCTGCTCCTAGGAAGCTCCTAACTTCTATAGCAGATTTGGGTTTAGGCCAATTCACAATGACTTCAACCTTAGAGGGATCTATCTTCAATTCACCACCCCATACAACATGACCCAAATAATTCAAAGATGTTTTGCCAAATTCACATTTTGATAACTTAACATAGATATTTTCTCTTTTCAAAACATCTAGAGTCTGCTTTACATACTTTAAATGTTCTTCCCATGTTTTACTCAAAACAAGAATGTCATCTCAATATACAATTACAAAATCATCAATAAAAGGCCTAAGTACATCATTCATTACTCTCATGAAATTGGCAGGAGCATTAGTTAAGCCAAAAGGCATAACTAGCCATTCAAACAGCCCTTGCTTTGTTTTGAAAGCAGTCTTCCACGCATCTTGTTCTGCTACTCTGACCTAATGATAGCCACTATGCAAGTCCAACTTGGAAAAGTAAATAGATTCTTTCAACTGATCTAATAGATCATCAATGCGAGGGAGAGGATAATGATTCTTGATTGTTAATTTATCTAGTGCTCTGTAATCAATGCACATCCTCCATGAACCATCTTTCTTTCTCACCAACACAATTGGAGATCCGCATGTTGATGTGCTTGGCCTTATGAACCCTTTATCGAGCAGCTCCTGTACCTGCTTCTCAACCTCTACATTCTCTAAAGCAGATCACCTGTACATTCCGATTTTAGGCAATGGAGCATCTTGCTGCAAATGAATATCATGTACTATTTCCCTTTTGGGTGGCAGACCTTTAGGTTCTTGAAATAGGATATCATATTCTGAACAACTTTTTCTAAATTAGCTTTCTGTTTAGCATCATAGCCTTCAAATGCATTGGCTTTATCAAGGGTCTTTTCCTTTACAACCATTAGTAAAAATTGCTTGCATGAATTTACAATTCTTTTCATTTGCCCTGAGTTTATGAGAGTGTAGTTATTTTTGAGCCGATGAGCTCTTACAATATATTCTATTCCATCTTTTATGAGTTGATACTTATTTTTAGTTCTATAGAAAATGGCTTTTCTATCATACAAATAAGGACTTCCTAAAACAATACCACATATATCCAAGGGAACTATATCTAACTCAACCTCATCTACAAAAGTTGACCCAATAGCAAACCTAAGTTTACATTGTCTAGTCACTTGTAGCTTTGCTTTATCACATACCCAACCTAATGGATATGGCTTCTTGTGAGGTGTTGTTAGTAAGCCCAACTTCTTTATAATTGTTTCAGAAATCAAGTTTACTTGTGAACCACTATCAAATAAAGTATCAACCTTTTGATGCTTGGAAATAACTCTAATATGAAAAAGCTCATGTATTTTCCTCTCATTGTCTTCATTATCAATCGATTGAGAAGAATTACTAGTAAATGCTTCAGAATTTTTACCTTTTAGACCTGTGGTTGTGACTATTGTTTCATCACCTGAGTCTGACCCCAAATCTTTCTGAATAGCAGCCGCAATCTTCTTCTTCTTACCACCAAACTTCTTGGGTTTTAGCTCCGGATGCAAAGACCAGTAGTGTTCATCATCATGCCCATTGTTCTTGTAGTGAGTGCATGAAGGTTTGTCTTTCTGTACAGTGTTTTTCTTCCTCTCCTTCCATTTTTTCTTCTTATTTTCCTTGTTCTTGCTTGCAGTGGGTTTTGAGGATCCCCCAGTATTTGGGTTCACATTCTTGCATCTAGCCTCTAGATGTGTAGCCTGAACAGATACCTCATCTATGCTAGTAGGGTTAAACATGAGAATGGTGTGCCTCAAATAACTTTGTAGACCACCTATATACTTCAACAAAGTTTCAGGTGAGTCTAGAGAAATGCCTAGAATTAAAGCTCTTTTTCTAAATTCCTAGGTATAGCTTTGTATACTTTGCCCCTTTAGCTGGCGAAGAGTTTTCCAACTCATCATTGCTCGCTGCATATAAGCTAGTGGATAGAATTGTTTTTTAATGGCAGAAACAAATTCATTCCAGGTAGAAAAAATTTTACCATGCTTCTTCAAATTAGCTTGTGTCTTTCCTTCCCACCACACTAGGGCAGTTCCTCCAAGGCGAAGGCTAGCTAGATGAATCTTTCTCCTTTCTGAATTGATGTTCTACACCCTACAATATACATCAATCTGTCTAATCCAGTTATCTAGCTTTTCTGCATTTAATTCTCCATCATAAATTGGTAAATCAAATTTAACATCTAATTTAATCACAACAACTTTCTTCTTTTTCTTTTCAGGGCTAGTTTTATGTGAAGAAGATGATAAGGATGGTGATGATGATGGAGTAGATGGTGGAGAGGGCTTCTCTTCTTTCTTTTTGCCTTCTGGATGGCCATCTAGAAGAGGTTCCTCTGCTCCTTTTTCTGTTTGAGATGTTGAAGTGCTTTCACCTCTGCCTTTCTTAAATTCTCTATACATCTCTTCCACCATAGCTCTCATGGTCATGAAACTGTCCATGAACTAAGAGTCTGATTTTGATGAGGTTTGTTCTGTCATCCTCCTCCTAGGATAGACTCTTCCGATTTCTGGATTAGCCTTGACAAGTTCTCCTTCTCCTAATTTGAGCTTTGACCTAGTTAGCATTCAACAATCCAGCACAAGCTTGTCTAAACTTAGCAAACCTAAAGCTCTGATACCACTTGATCTAATTGTGAGATCTTAGACAATGTGCATGGATTTTCCTATGTTACTTTGTGCAATGGATCAATAAGATTGTGAAATACATAGACAATGAACCAGTAAAAGAAACCTAATATACAACACACATAAACACAACAAGTTTAATAAGGAGTTCACCCAACACTCCTAGGTTACGTCTCCTGGTCCAACCTTCAGTGGTGACCTCTCTATTATGTCTTCAAAAACAGAGTTTTACAACAGTGATCTCAAATTGAGCCTCACACAACAGATACAAAACAATAAGGCTTTACTTGGATCCCCCAAGTCTCTTTTGAGTACACAGACTCTCCTCACTAACTCTCTGTCTCTGTTGCTTTGTCTCAGCACTGCTTGTCTTTGTTTGCTCTCTGTCTGTGGCTTAAAGCAAATTGGCATTGTTTGTTTATTTCTCCTTCTCGGGCTCTCTGGCTTCCCGACCTCTGTCCGCTAAGATCCCCCTATGAGCATTAGCAATCATTGCTAAACACTTTCAAGGATGGTGGCCACTTGTTCTGTAACAGAATGGGTCATCGAGCCTTTGAAATCCCCGAAATAATCATTCTCTGTTTACACAGAGAAATATATTCAAAACTATGAAACTCCACCAAATTGCCATTTATCAAACTTGAAACATTATGAATATGCCTTATAACTCCTATTGGGTCCCCCTGTATATCGACATCGCATCTCCACCATTGATTTGGGAGATCCAGATCCAATGGTTGTGGTTCATTTCAGGCGGCTCTTTCGTACGAGGGTTAACCGCCTGATAAGGGTGGTTTTATCTCTCCTTAGCCTGGATAAGTGGTAGCCATTGTATGGGCTCAGGTAGAGCCTAGCCAAAACCTCTTACCGCCTTCGGTCCTCCCGAAATCCCACTTGTTTCCTTTATATAAAAGAAATACATTAAACACTGAAAAACCCAAAAAATAGCTTTGGACAGACTTGAAATATTATAATATTGCATCTATAACTTCCATCGGGTCTATAATATCGCATCAAGCACATTTCCTTTGTAATCCATTCATTTGGCAGAAATGTGAAATACAAAGGAAATTTCCACTTTCCGGATTTCAAAATATATAGAATATCGTCTTTAACTCCATCGGGTCCGACTGTCGCAAGCCATATGTATATTGGCGCCGCTCCATTGTAATGCAACGCGATATTATGATGCGATTGATCACAATCGCATATCACACATGCCCCGGGCTGTTGTAAGCGCTCCTTTATATTTGTCGATAGCGATACTGCGATGCAACTTGGGTCATCGATCTGCACGCTTGATCGACGGTCCTCGTTGACTCCGCTAATCGCTATCGCAAGTTCCATATGGCGTGCTCCAATATCCTTCGTCTGCCACCGCCAATGGCGATTTTCCGATTGGATCTGGACCGTTGATCGGCCAAATCCGACAGCTCTCATGCAAAGTAGTGTTAAACCACCGATACTCTGTTTTTCCACAATTTATTCATGTTTTTGCCTCTCGATAATGTAATCCGACTTTTTAATAGGTTCTTCTTTTGCGATAGTTTTGAATGTTTGAAGACTTAGAGGGTTTTCTAGGATCCATTTGGATCAATTTGTGATGTTTATCTTCTGCATATTCATATGTATTCGAATAAATGTAGTATTGTGTAAAAATAGAATTTGATGAGAGGTTATATATATGTCTATGTTAGCAGTTTTAGTTAGCATATTTCCAATGCAAGATAACAATATTTTTTTTAGTACTTTTGGTATAAACATTTTTTGGTTTGGAAGTATGGTTCTAGAATTTTGGTTTCAACGTTCTATATCAATATTTTCTTTACCACTTTTGGTAGAAACATTTTTTTGTTTGGAAGTATGGTTCTAGAATTTTGGTTTCAACATTCAAGTACTAAGTCTCAAGTCATTAACATTATTTTATGGCTACTAAAAACACTTTATTCGTTCATTCATGTATGTCTTATTTGTTTCTTACTCTAATTTAGGGATACTTAAAATAAGCAAGAATATTTGCAAAGTAGCCCTTGTTCAAATACAATAGTTAGTTCGTACATTTCAAAATTCAATAATTGAACTAAGCGGCAGGGAAACATTAGCTATGCGGCCTTCTTTATCTAGAGTTCATAGGACCTCTTTATTTGTTTCCTTTTTACCCATATAAGTTACAATAATTTTTCATTAAAAAATACAACTAACTACAAAATTTAACAACCATTCATTTCATCACAACGTATTTAAAATAGAATATGCAATGTAATATGAAATGCAAGGAATGAAAAATGATAATATAAATGAGAGAAACATCTAGGGCTAGCAACAATTAACAAGCAACTAATTATCATAATTAAGGTTGCACATTGTATTCTATCATGTAATATTTCAAGTATGAGTAGGTCCGCTAAGAAACATAGATTGGTACTATATGGTTTAGTTTCATGATGAAACTAGAACACAAATTAATTGATAGTATTTTATGAGCAAGTAAGGGAAAAAAGAAATGCATACTCAGAAAATAGCTAAACATGGGCAACACAATTACATTTATTAACAAAACTAAGCTTTATTGATGCTTTAAACTACATAAAATACTCACCTCTACTAGGGTTGTCTCTTATTCATCTGAGCTTATGTACCCATTGAATTCCATTGAAAAAATAACTACCAAGGTTTCAAATTCAATTCCAAGCTTCAACATAGATCCAAAAGTGTAGCTACAGACTTTCCAAATGACCGAAGAGAAAAATGAATATAGTACAAAGCAACCCTAACAAATTCCAAGAGTGGCGAGTTATTAATTCGATGGAATTAATCTCCCATTCATATCACAGTTAATACATGGATTCAATATATATTCTACCTTTCCAAATAGGGTCAACTACCAACCCTTTCAAATGTCACCATATTCATATATATCATGTCCCACTATACAAGTTATCAGTATTCAATGCTATCAGAATGTGATAACATATGGCTTACCATATGTTATAAAATTTAAACATAACAATATGCCATACCAAAACCAAACCCTTGTATATAACAAATTGCAATACACCTTTGCCTTTATAACTTGTAATAACTCATAACTTTATAATATAACAATATTATAAAGTAATACCATCAAATGCCAAGAGTATATGCCATAACACTTTTAACATGAAACTTAAAATCTATACCCTTTATCTTGTGAAAGTGTTATCACAATTTGTGCCTAGTACCATAATGCAATTTCATGATTTATATATTTCAAAATAATTTGCTACAAACACATCATTTAGTCACATACCATTATGTAATGTTAAGAACTTTCAATACAAGAGTTATCATAAGCTTCAAACCTTTTTCCAATCCTTTTTTTATAATGTATAAGATGGAGGTGTTATGCAAATACCTATTCAACCTTCCAAAGTGTAATAATGATATACATGTAAACCAATTTTACATTATAAATCACAATATGTAGAAATGCATTTCTAAGCTTTCTCAAAACTGAAATGATGTGCATGGTAAAGATAATAAACTATTAATGATGCTCATGTGAAACATAGAATCATGTGCCATATACTGATATATTGAAATCAATCATCTATAATACTTTTACTAGGGGACCCCAACTACTTTAGTTTGAGCATAAAACTATGATACTGAGTTTTGCAACACCTTGCAAGATTTTATAACATAGGTGG
The DNA here is from genome assembly GCA_000404065.3 of Pinus taeda. Lineage (NCBI taxonomy): Eukaryota > Viridiplantae > Streptophyta > Pinopsida > Pinales > Pinaceae > Pinus > Pinus taeda. Next base: position 131,956 of record APFE031481391.1, on the reverse strand, counting down.
GCCATACACGGGTTAATATATGGTGACTCCATAGTGTAGTCTACTTTCAGTATATTAGAACTCAAATCTTTGGTCTTAATATTATGTGTGATTGGTCTTTTCATATTATTGATAAGATGTTTAGAAGAAGAAATTTCAAGTCAAAACTTTAATGCATGCTAGTATAACACTCATGGAATGAAGCAAGGGAAAGAAGAGATTGGGAAAGACTTCAGATAATCAAACTTCAATAAGGCATTACTTTAATAAGTCAACAATTACTAAACAAAATAACATTGTGAATACAATAGCTAGATTTATGCAAAGTTGTCGTTTGTGTTCATTAATATCATATTGAATTAGCAATAATTTTGTAAACTATATGTAAAATCACAAAACTTGACTAGTCCACATATTAAAAACTATTCAAAAGCATTTAAAATTCAAACAAAAGTGAAAACAAAATAAGAAATGAATCAAAATAACAAAGAAAATTGAAGATTCAATAAAAATAAATGAAATATATACATTAACATTTAAGGATGTATCTTTCATTTTATTTTTGGTTCGACTTAATGTTTTAGATGTGAACCATTCGTGAATTAAGAAAATAATCTACCATTTTCATCTTTGAGAAGATACAAATTGTTTTCTATGATATATGCAATAGTGTACATCCCTAATCACTCTTGTTTTTCCATGATACTGGAGTCTAGGATAGAATCTTAAATCACCAACACTACTAATTCAAGTATCACAACAAGTTTACTTTGTAACAATGGAATATAAATAACAGTAAATCTACTAGGGCACAAAATATACACAACTTTTTACAAATTTATACAATAGCCTAACTTCATTATATTAATAAAACTAATAATACAACAATCTAGGGTTAATGTACTAGGGATAATGGCCCTACAACATCCACTAGTACTAGAATAAAAGGTACGAGATACATTGATCGTCTAGCTGACGTAGTCGACAATCACAACTTCTTTGTCATATCCTATACACTGCGAGTCCTTCGCTTCCATTATGCAACACCTACCTCTATCAATGCACTAAATCATTTAATCCATTTAACTCAATCCCTACAATCTACCCTCTAGTTGATCATGTGTCCATCTACAACCAACACAAGGTCTTCATGTTGACTAGTTTCTCCTTTGTCCTTCAAGGCCACAACACTTTGAGACTTCTTGCCCACTGCTACTCCTCAGCTCTTCTGGGACTTGTCTTCCCACTATAGTCTTCCTACACTGCTCAAATGAAGATTAACATAGGTTAGGAGGTTTTCCACCTATCATCATTGAATATCGCTTCTCCAACAATGAACACAGGCTCTCAACAACTGCTCCTGGTCAGCCAAACCTTGAACTATTTTTCATTGCCTCTCATAGAAGCCACCTTAGTCCATCAAGGTGTTTCACTTAGGGCTCAAATTTTGGCACCCTCACGCTACCATCCAACAAACCTCAAATTCCCAATACCATAAAAACCAAATGTACAACCTAGGACCTCATCCCTATCACCAAAACAACCTCAAATTCACCAATACATAACTTTGTCTAAGTATGTTCACACTGTTGTAGGTTTTTGTCTTGGTTAACGCTGATAACATTCTGCTCTAGCTCCTCTTTTCTCCTTCAAAACCCTCCTAAACAATTGTTGCCCACGTCTGTCTTACCTCTACTCCTCAACGCTTCCTTTTAAGAGAGTTACCGACCCTTTCAAGGCCTTACAACACCCTTCCAGATAGTGATACAACGATCAACCCCTTCTCTAAGTCTAGTTACAGTCTATGGTTCCCTTGTTGGATGCTTAAACAAGGCTCACGACCATCTGTAAGGAACCAAACCCCCATGCCTATAAAAACAAAAGCCGCCCACACAAAATTTCACCATAAAATAAAGCCAAAAACACCCTCAAGTCATTGGGCCTCCTTTTGCAATAACTCAAACTTGCAATGGAGATAAAAGCATGCCCAAAATAGTGCCTTAATCCCACGTTGTCTTAGAGAAGCATTGGTGATGTTTTGACGCACTTGGATGGTGAGAAATTACCTAACAATCACTCTAATATATACCTTTATCAAGGGCTTCATCAAGCTTCCCTTGTGGGCTTGTCCAACTATCATTAGGCTTCCTAACAGGTATGCCAACTTGATCTCACCTTGTGCAAGCCTAATAGTAACAAAGAAAAATTAATATATCATGCTAGACAACTTAGATTTGAGTGATTCTCATTGCCTCTTTCTCCTCTCGAGGTCCTCTATCATCCCAAATCATCACATGTCAAAATCCACTAATGGTTTCACACCAAATATCTTGGGTACAAATCCCACACCTTGGGTTCCAAGCCTACAAATCCCTTTTGTGGTGCTCCAACCTCCAAACGTTGAACCCTAGGTCTTAGAGTACCTCCAAAGTTACCAAATCTCAGCAGTCCCTCTTAGCGAGGGAGGTACTTCCAAGACTAGTAAGTAGCTCATCATCATCGCTATCACTACTCTTAACACTCCCCCAACTTCTGGAACCCACAACTACAGCGATCCATGTAGCGTGGACTACGCCTCTCTTGAAAGTGTCACTGTCGGTAGAAGCCTCTTGCTTCTTCTTATTTTCCTGAAATGATGTCCACTCTCTCCATGATAACTTCTTGGTAGATGTAGAATCACCCTTGCTTCCCACTGGCCATGTGCTCTTCTTGGGTTGCAAAGTATCCCTATGAACCTGTAAAATCCCTCTAAAAATCAACTCCCTATGAGCCTCTAGAACTTGGACCTTCTTCTTTGGAACTTGTACCCGCTCCTTTGAAGTTTGCACCTGCTTCTCTGGAACCTTTGCCTTGTTATCCTTTTTCTTCTCATGATCTATAGGTTTTCCCATAAGCCTATATAGACCATGCTCTCTAACTCCAATCACAACACTTACAGAGCTAAAGCCTCTAGGCATGAGTCTCGCCTTCCCATCCTGGAACAAGATCTCAAAACCCTTCTACTCAATTGTCGAGATAAACATCATGCTATATCTAAGTCATGGTACAAATAGTGCGTCTTGAACTCGCATCACCTATCCTGACTCCATCTTGAATGGCACAACTCCCGATCCTATAATCTCTTTCTAACTCTTGTTGTACAACACCATGTGCAACTTCGATTCCCACTCAGCTACAGTCTCAAACACATCTTGTGACCCTGTCATATGATTTGATGCTCCACTATCCATGTACCATGCAACCTTCTCAATGGTACCCTACGAGAAATGACAAATCAAAGCAAATTCCTCCTTATCCAACCTCCTAGAGAGATCATCTATATCGTCAGAAGTGGCGACACCTACGACCTAGTTCCCTTTATTTTTCTCATCATCTCCCTTCTTCTTCATCGAACATTTGCTCAAAAAATGAACTATCTCACCATAGTTGAAACACTTGATCTTACTCAAGTCCTTCTTTTTCTTGCCCTTCATTCTCGCTGCAAGTTCCATGTCATCATTTGAAGCCTTCTTGTTCGGATGAATATCCTCATCTCACAACTCTTCCCAAATGAAGTCATCCCATAACCTATTCTAGTATGAAAACTTGTCCCTAGCAATGATCCCCTTGATGAATGACTTCCACTCTGGAGTAAACCCCTTCAAAGAAATCCTTACCATCTCAAAATATACAATAGTCACACCGACGACGACAAGCTCATCTCAAAATTGAGACAACCTCGTCATATACAAAGTCACCCCTTCACCTTGTATCATCTTGGTGGACTTCAAGTTATCCTCCAATACTAATACTTGGTTCTTTTTCTTATTCTGGAACAAATTCTGAAGAGCATCTCATCTGCAATGTTCTTCCTAGACAAATGAGGTATTAAGGAATCTCTGACACCATCCAGGATGATCAACTTTTCTTTCGTATCCATCTCTTCGTACACTTCCAACTCCTTAGGGTATGTTGGTTTCTTGATTACTTTCTCAACAAATTCCTAGATCTTGTTGACCATCAAAACTAACTTGATCCTTTCTGTCCATGGACTATAGTTGGACAACCCTTCTAACCTGTCCTCATACTAGAGACCAACCTACAACTTCGACATTATGTGAGCCCTTCAACAACAATGTGAACAACTCCCTCTTAAGTTGTACTTCGTTGTGCACACTCTGATTCACTGGCCCTTCAAAATAGCTCTCATTCCATGTTGTTTTTCCACGATACTGGAGCCTAGGATAAAATCTTAAATCACTAATGCTACCAATCCAAGTATCACAATAAGACTACTTTGATGGGTGTGTGTTATATTCTTTCCATGATTATCCCCCCCATCGGGGAGTTTGATGAGGCGGTAGCCCCCCTTTACGGGGTCTAGGGCAGTGCCCCAGGGAAATTTTTTTTGGACCCTATATTAGGTGGGTTTACCTACCTATGGTTTTGCGTGTGGTTTTTTTCCCATGGTATTTTGTAGATCCGGTCAAGGGAACTACGGTTATTTTCTAATCCATGGTTAATGGTTTGGGGTTTATGGATGCTTCAGCATGTATATATATGTATTGTAACATTGAAAGGAATATAATGAAAGATCAATCTAGTAGTCCTGGTTTTGGGATCTAGGGGAAAATCTCTATGTATATCTGTTTTATGTTTTATGCTCTCGTCTTTGTTTATTTTCTATTTTTAGAATTCATATGCAGGTAATTTCTGTATGGGGTTAAAACCTACATACTTTACAACAACAAAAGATAAACAACAGTAAATGTACTAGTGCACAAAATATACACAACCTTTACAAATTTATATAATAACCCAACTTCATTATATTAATCAAACTGATAATACAACAATATAGGGTTCTCGTACTAGGAATAATGGCCCTCATACATCCACTAGTACAAGAATACACGATACAAGAAACATTGATGGTCTAGCTAATGTAGTCAAAAATCACAAATTCTTTGTGATATCTTGTACAATGCGGGTCTTTTGCTTCTTTTATGTAGCACTTGCCTCTATCAATGCACCAACTCCTTTAGGCCATTCAACTCAGTCTCTACAATCTTCCTTCTAGTTGATCATACATCCATCTACAACCAACACATAGGGTCTTCACGCTCACTGGATTCTCCTTCTTCCTTCAAGGCCACAACACTTTGAGACTTCTTGGCCACCATTGGTCCTCATCTATTTTAGGACTTGTCTTCCCACTATAGTCTCCCTGCATTGATCCAATGAAGTCTAACATAGGGCAGGATGGTTAACACCTATCATCATCAAATATTGCTTCTCCAAAATTGAACACGGGCTATCAAAAACTACTCCTAGTTGGCCAAACCTTGAACTCTTCTTCACTACCTCTCCTAGCATTCACCTTAGTCCATCAAGGTGTTGCACTTAGGGATAATATTTTGGCACTTTCATGTTGCCCTCCAACAGACCTCAAATACCCAGTACCATACAAACCAAATTTCCAACCTTGGACCTCATCCCTAACACCAAAACAACCTCAAATTCACCAATACATACATTTGTATAATTATGTTTACACTACTGTAGGTTTTGGTCCTGGTTAGGGTTGATAACAGTCTACTCTAGCTCCTCTTTTCTCCTTTAAAACCCTCCTCAATAGCTATAGACCACCTCTGTCTTACCTTTTCTCCTTAATGATGCCTTCTAGGAGAGTTACCAACCCTCTCAAGGCCTTACGACACCCTGTGATACAAGGCTCAACCCCTTCTCCAAGGCTAGTTACATTTTGTGCCTCCCTTGTTGGATGCTCAAACAAGGCTCACAGCCACCTGTAAGGAACCCCCTACGACTATCAAAACAGAAGCCACCCACACAAAATTTCACCATAAAACAGACCCCAAAAAACCCTCAAGTCATGCAACCTCTTTCTGCAATAACTCATACCTATAATGGAGATAAAATCATGCCCAAAACAATGCCTTAATCCCACGCCTTGTCCTCTTACTTCGTGAAACTACCTAAGAGAAGTATTGGTGATGTTTTGATGCACTTGAATGGTGAGAAATGACCTCACAATCACTCTAATATATACCTTTCTCAAGGGCTTCATCAAACTGCCATTGTGGGATTTTCCAACTATCATTAGACCTCCTAATAGCTAGGGTGACTTGATCTCACCTTGTGCAAGCCCAACAATGTTAAAGAAACATTAATATCTCATGTTAGACAACTCATATTTGAGTGATTCTCATTGCCTCTTTCTCCTTTCGAGGTCCTCTATCATCTAAAATCATCACATGTGAAAATCCACTAGTGGTTTCACACCCACAAGCTTGAATGCAAAGCCCACACCTTGGGTTCCAATCCCACAAAACCATTTTGTGGCACTCCAACCTCCAAACCCCGAACCCTGGGGCTTGGAGTACCTCCCAAGCTACCAAATATCAATAACCACAACTTATGAAACTTAATATGTTTACTTTTATCTGAATGAGTAGAATTTCACAAAGCATTATTTTTAAGGGACTCAAGTGTAATTGTCTTTTCCCTTTTATCAATGTACTTCTTAATTGCTTGTTGTCTATGTTTTAATTTTTTTAAAGAAAAAATTATTTGTTCTTTCAAAGCTAAGAGAGCATGAAATCTTTGAGGAATTCTCGTTCAATTCAATTATTCTACTTTTCACACCAATCTGAAAGTGGTGAACTCAAGCTCAATTGGCATAACAACTTCACATCCATAAATTAATTGAAAAAAAATCTTCCCATAAGGAAAATGTTAATAAAGTGTGCCACTATTGAAGGCTTATCATTAATGATTTTATTTAAAATTTTGATTATATTTTTGTTTGTAGACTCAACCTATCCATTACCTTGAGGGTAATAAGTTGAAAAAGTGACATGTTTCACTGCATATTTATTATACAATTGTGTCAACTTACCAGACATGAAGGTTGGTCCATTATTATAAATGAACTCAATAAGGAAGTCAAATTTAGAAAAGGTAATAAATTCCAAGAAAGTAATTACCTATTCATATTTAGCATGTTTGAAAGGACCTTCTTTTTCCAATTTTGTAAAATAGTCAGTGGCAATTAAGAATAAATACATTATCTGTGAATGAAGGTGTATTAATAGGTGCAATAAAATCTAATCCCGACACAGAGAAAAATATGTATTACCAATTTCCCTCAACAGATAGTGAAAGTAATTTCATATTTCTAAACCCTTATGACTTGTCTTTGGTTAAATTTGAAGAAGCCATCAAGGAGTGACATCATTTGATAACCTTCAACTTGCTATAAAATTAATTCCATATTAGGAAGTGGGAAGTTATATTTCACACTTGCCCTTTTCAAAGAACATAAATCAAAGCATAATTTTATATCTATGTTTTTCTTCCTTCGAGGAGCAAGGCTTGCAACCCATTCCTAATATTTCACTAGGAAAATTATATGAGCTAAAATCTTATTGATCTCCTTCCTAATAATTGTTTCAAGTGTAGGGTTAACTAGTCTTTGTCTTTGTCTTACTGGATTCATGTCTTTGTTAAATAGGTATTTCAAGTTGAATTACACTTTGATAAAAAACCACACAAATCTTCATAATACCATGTAAAAACATCACGAGAACAAGTTAATGAATTTATATTTCTATTGTTTTGAATAATGCACTCCAATATATAAAATATTTGGATCCTCATGAGTCCCAATGCTCATAGGAATAATTTTTCTTTTTTATTCCTCCTCAGAATTTTTCTTTGGATTACTTACATTGCTCGATGAAAATGAGTTTTCTAAAGGAATAAGTCCTTTGGGAATTTATTATCTCCCAAAGAAATAATTTATTTCTTGTTTAGAAGCTCTTTTTACAATAAGGCACATGTTCTTTCATCATTAAAAAAAAAAAACAAAACAAAACAAAACAAAACAAAACAAAACAAAAAACAAAAACAAAAACAAAAACAAAAAAACAAAAACAAAAAAACAAAAACAAAAACAAAAAAAAACAAAAACAAACAAACCTTGCTAGGCTTCAATGTTGTCTAGAAAGTGAAGACAATATAAAAACTTGAAAGCAAAATATCATCTCTCAAAGAGTATTTGTATTGTAGGACTAGGTGAAAAAACAACTAACCTATACACCATCGAATTTAATTCCTTACAGATATGAGTAATGTTGAAAGACAACATATTTGATATTAATTTCCAAACCACTTGCATACATATTTTTAAAGTCTTGTTTGATAAGGTGTAAATTCTCTTAACCAAATTAACAATAAGCTTTCAATCTCTGAAAATAGAAAGATGATAATATCCTAAGTTAAGAGAATTTCAGTCCCTATCATTAGGACTTTAGACTCTAACACATTGTTTGTACATGCAAACTAAAACTTATAAGAAAAATTCTAAATTTTGTCGAGAGGAGAGTAAATTACAATGCATGCTACACTTCATTTGGTTTAACATGTTCCATCAAAGTGCATATGCCAAATATCATCATCGGGGAATGTGTGGCGCGATTATCATCTTCTTTTAAAAATATAGAATACACACCCAATTCTTCTTCTACGTAATTTACATGTGGCCATAGGACACTTTAAATATACAATGAAATTCATCTTTCAAATAGGTCAATGATGCTTTTTTAGCCTTTGGAAGACACATTTGGGTTCCATCAATTGACATGTAACCACTAGATGAATCTTGCTAATACCTAGAGCTATAATATTTCATATTCTATCTTGAAGTTAAGATTCCATGGGGGTAGTTACAGTGCCCTAGAACCCATGAAGAATTTACAGATCTGAGTATTATATCTCACTCTTCCTTTTTTAAAAAGAGAAAGATAAAAAACCATTGACCTAAGGCAAAATTAATTACATGTCCATTAATTTTTGTAACTCATTGATCTAATATCCATGTGTCCACAAATTTTGGACTATGCCACATGCCTATAAATTATCCAACTAGAGCCCTCTCAGATAGAATCAGGGATTTCCTTTTAGGCTCCAAAGACGAGAGATCCAACTGAGGAATGACCTCTAACTTTTGGAAAAATGGAGATGTTGTGGTTGAGTTCAATATACTTGGAGTAGAGCTTGAATTAGTGCATTAAAAGAAATAATATCCTTGCCAACTTTTCCCATTATTGATTCCTCCAAGAGAGGAGACAATGATCAACATGTTATTTCATCTGACCTTACTCTTGTTAGGATACAACCAACAACAGGGAAAACCTGTCGGGGTGTCTAGTAAAATAACAACAATGATGGCTTGTTGTTCCAAATCTAGCTCAAGTGAAGGATCCTGTGTGGGTTCTAAAAAAATAAAAGGTTTTAGGAGGTGGAAGTGGTTAGATTAAATCTTAGTCCCAAAGGAGTCAATTACTTTGCTTCATCCCAAATTGAAAACTATTGCATTTTTTTAATTATTAATAAATAAAAATAATTTTTTTTTTTAACATATATCACCTCATCTCTAATATATGTATCTATATATAAGAAAAATATACATTCACTTGAGTCCTTTTTCATTTTAAATCATGTTCTAATTATTGATATAAATAAATATGTAAGTTGATTACGTACTACAATTTTAATATAAAAAGAAAATATTCATTAACGTAAGATTTTCAATTAGCCCACGGGGCATATAGTAGATGGTGACAGGGTGTTTTGTTAAGGCACTCTGTGGTGTAAAGGTTAATGGTTTGAGACTTTGTGTGCAAAAATCCAGCCATGCTAAGGGATGGTGTCACCCAGGTCGGGTGTGATCCCAAGGTGATTTTGACAGCTTGGATATCCCTGGGTCGCGGCTACTCAAGCCACAAGTTAGGCATGTGAGTCATCTAAGGACTCACATAACCTAGTAAACAAAATAAGAAATTTGTAATTAGAAATGTTTTCTAATTATTGATATACATAGATTGATTAGAAGGTTCTTTTTAATAGGATTTTTTTTTTAACACAAATTAATAAATTTTATTTACAAAAAGAATGAGGCTAGGGCCTTCAAAATATAATACAAGAAGCCACCCATAAGGTGTGTTGATGTTCTTAATACATAGTATTTGAGTACATAGAACCCATACAATTCCTTTTTTCCCAAAGATAGACAAATTCCATATCTAGATTGGTACCTGATTGCTTAACAATGAATCTAAGCTTGATGATTGACCCTGGCCTTAATTCATGACTATGGGATGGATTGGAATTTTAATTGGTCATTAATCATCAAATCAGAAATTTTTTTAATGTAGCTTGATTTGCAAAGTGATCTACCTACTCATTATTTTGTTAAATAACATGTACCCATTGAATGGACTCAATTTTTTTACAAGGGATTTAATTTTAGCCAAGATGACATTGAGCTTGTTATATTTTAGGGAGTTTCCTTTTTGCATAAACTTGATAATTAAACTGGAGTCTCCAATAACATTAATTTGGAGATATTAAAATTTTCTCCTAGTGATAAACCATGAAAATAGATGTAAGCTTTTTCTTGATTGCCAGTCTTGCTTCAAAGGCTCCATGCCAAACTACATTCTTTTCCTCAAGGGTTATAGAGAACCCCTCCTGCACTTGTTGTCCTTGGGTTCCATTTAGAAGATCCACGAAATAATACATAATAATTATTCTACTCTTCCCCCCATTATGTGAGTTCCAATGGGTTTGTGTGATTCCTCGAAGATGGGATCATTGCGTGTGGATTTAGAGGGGTAGACTTTTCGGTGTGCCTTTGCCATAAGGATATGCACCAAATATTATCCTTCTCATCTAAATATTGATACTTTATAAATTTAATTCCTTTATTGAGTAGATGTTCCAACATTAGTGTGTAATACCTGATATCTACTTGTACAGGGGGCATCAACTCCTCCTAGAACGTAGCCCTATTTATTACTAGCCAAATTTTCTAGGATTCAAATTTGGGTAGGGCCATCTATACCCTTTTAAAGCATGAACTATTTTTCAATGTCCCTGAACAATGAGATGCCCATTTATTAAAAAGGTGTTTCCAACTAGATGGGGGGATGAGTTTTCCTTCAATCCATGACAACATAAAATTCCAAACTTGCTCGTCGAAATGGTATTCCAAGAACAAATGACGAGTTGTTTTAGTATTGCAGGAAAATAAAGGATATCTAGAAGGCTTAACAATGCATTTTTTCTAGATTACCTATAGTCATAATGTTTTCATGAGCCAATGTCAACAAAGCATGCTTGTCTTAGGTAGTCCATCTGGATGCCAAATTCCCCCCCATTGGAGTCTTATGGGGGAAGATAAGAGTTAGGAATCTAGTGTTCACACCTAATTCTAACAATGTAAGAGGAACAAGTATTACTTATATGAGTCACATCCTCTTGATATCATGTGGTGCAACCACTTAAATCATATTCTATCAATGGAATAGAAGCAATGAGATGCTCAAGGTCATTTCCAAAACACTAGACAATTAACAAAATCATAAAAGCACTCTAGCTAGAGATGTCAGATGGAGAAAAATTACATTGATGTTCTAAAAATTTGTATAATCCACCAAAGGCTAGGGGAAAATGCAATGTAGGTTTACCCAAAATGTTATTTGAATTGAATCAGATATGATGCCTATTTCTACGAATCCATATAAACTGCATTTGGAATACTGAAATTCTCCTTAATAAAGTTTCATATATGAGAACCTGGAAGCTAAGATGGGGGACTGTCAAGACACCAAAGGTGATATTTTGAAAGGTATTTTGTATAGCATGACCTGTTTCGACTAATATTTATCTCCCGAAGTTATCCTCCATAACACTTTGGCTTTAATTGCTAAATTGATGTGGATTGGATCCTTAAGCACGAGTCCACCATTTCGTTTAGGGGCATAGACTATGTTCCAGTAAATTAAATGAAATCATTATTTTTATATTTTACTTTGCACCATAAGAATTTTCTTAGGGCCCGAGAGATGATATGCAACACTCCTTTAGGGGCTAGAAAAGCCAAAAACTGAAATCTTGGAATTGCTTATAAAACTGACTTAAGGAGAATGAGGCATCATGTAAAGTTAAGCCAATGGGTGCCCCACGAATTAAAATTCACCTCGATATTTTCTAATACTATTTTTCACAGAGGGTATGAAGAGGAAAGTGGGAATATAAGCATCCCCAGATAAGTTAAGAACTTCCAATTTGATTTAAATGAGAAATAAAGTCTTCTTGCAATTTGAATAAGATCAGTTGTGCTAATGTTCCAAGAATAAATTTGAATTTTTTTATCCTTCATTTCCCCCCATGAGACATAAATAAAGAGATCAAAAACTTTTTTAAGTGACCTACAATGATTATCAAGACGCCAACCAAAAGGACATTATCATATACAAATTGAGAGTAGTTCAACCTTTTAAGTACTTGGATGATTAAGATACCTGGAAGACACCTATATTGTTGTTCTAATCCCAAATTTTGACTCAGGAACCCAACCGTGAGGATGTAAAAGTATGGAGATAAGAGGAACCCTTCTTAGAGTCCTCTACTAGCTTGGAAAAAGGGGGCGAGTCTTCCATTGAGCAAGGGGCAGATGCATGAAGAGCTTATGCAAGTAGTGACCCAATTAATAAAGTAATCATGAAAGCCAAATTTCTTCAATACCTTAATTAAATAAGAATTCTAGGACAAAAGGCATTGGCCATGTTAATTTTGATGGCCACGCCTTTGTCTCCATTACTTTCATTAGAATGTATATTTGCTTGGGAAAGTATAACAATATCTATGATTTTCCTATTTTCCATGAAGACCCCTTGATTTTTTGAAATTATCTTGGGAAACAAGGGCCTCAATCTATTGGAAAGTATTTTGGACATAATTTTATATGATACCTTGCATAAAGAAATGGGCCTAAAGTGAGAAAAGGAGGAAGGAGTGGATTCTTTCAGTATTAAAGCTAGAAAGTGGTATTGATTGATCCTCTCATCCTATGGGACTTGTGAGCATACTTGATCATTCTAATAAGGTTGAATTTTATTATTTTCTAGTAAGAACTATAGAAATGAGCTAAGAAGTCATATGGTCTCATAGCCTTATCAACTCTCAAAGCCCATAGTGCCTCCATGATTACCTCTTCCTTTATATATTCATTTAGTTTGTTATTTTCCTCTTGGGATACCACCAAAGGAATATGGTTTAGCATTTCAACCTCCTCCAATGGATTTGCCTCTAGAGGCTCACTATAGAGTTCATGAAAGTTATATACTGCTTCCCCTTTCATTTGTTCAAAGTTGTCCAATTGTTCTCTTGAAGTTGCTTGCATTTCCTTAACATTTTCCACCAAACTTGCACTTTGGTTTCTTTGTGAAATAAATAGGTGTTGTAGTATACTTCTCTTAGCAAAATACTCCTTGAATTGAGCCTCCAAGTGGCTTCATTTTCTTAAAGTTATCTTTTTTATTATATGAAGGTTTATTTTATAGCTTTTTAGTGACATCCCCCCTTTCTATCTCTTCTTGAATATGTTCCAACTTTAACATACTACCTTTTAGTTCTTTATCATAGGAAGGGAAGTGATGTCTAGCCAATTATTTTAGTGTTATTTTTGTGGCTTTAATCTCTTGGTCCTAGATAATAGTGCGATACACCAAGACCCACTAGCTCCAAGTTTGAGATGTGATATATTTTCCAACACTATAATTTAACCATAGGGATTAAATCAAAATTGTGGAGGCCCATAATTGGGAGAGTCACATAAGGGTAATGAAATGGGATTATTATCAAATATTTCCAAAAATATGATTTTAGAAAAAGTATGTGTCAATTTTGTCCATAAAGGAGCTATGAAAGAAGAAGTGGTCTAGGCAAAAAATAATATTCCCATGCCTGAATCTTCTATTTGTCCAAGTAAACTTGCCTTTGATATGTTTAATATAAACCAAATCCCTAACTAACATCAAGTCCTCCATCATCTCTCTGGAAGGATCTCAAACTATATTCTCTCCCATTTTTTCCTAAGGTTGCAAAGTTGTGTTGAAATCCCCTACAACCATCATCTTGAACCAATTGTTAAATTTTGCTAGGGAGATAAGAGAGTCCCATAATGCTTCTTTCTCTCCATAGTTATTGGGGACATATAAATTCAAGAATTTTTACTCTTCACTTCTATGAAGATGTGATAGACAACTAAGTATCTAATGTTGTGATTAAGAATGTGTGTGAGAGAGAGAATATGGAGTTGTTTCAAATAGTCCATATCCCTCTATATTCTCATCGAGAATTGATAGCAATTCCTTCACTTTGTTTCCATTGTTTTTCCTCTACTTCAAGGGTTTCATCAACCCCTAATTTATTTTCATGGAGTAGGAGGTGTTACACAACATTTTGTCATTGTCCCTGTACTCCCCATTCCTCGATCCTAGAGGACCTCTATAGTGAACCTCGTATTCTTTACCATCATGAAGAACATGCCCTTACATCCCTCTTCATATGTAGAACATTTCCCTCTTACATCATTTCCCAAGAATATTCCTTCAAACTCAGTTTTCAAGACCGACACTAGTGCTCAGTCTCTTCCCTGTGCCGATTTGCAGAGTCTGCACTAGGCCTAGCACCGAACGGCGCTAGTGAGCCATTCATGACCCGCGGCAACCCTCTTCCAGAAAATTTTAAAAATGGAATCGAAGCCTGTAGGTATAGAAGCTTCGTGAATAGAAGTCTGGTAAATGGTTGGGCTAGACAGAGCCGAGAGAGACTATTTGGGCTCCTTTCCCCTATTAAAATGGAACAAGCCAAAGAGATAAGGCCTCTCCCATCATAAGAGGATCCATATCCCCTCTCTCAAAGCTATATAAACTCCTCCTTTTCCAAGCTAAACTAGTCTTTTTGGAGCTTGAATAACGAGCAAGATATTGATAGCTTTAACCTTCTATTTTGTGTTGTGAAGGGAGAATAGGTGTGTAATGTGTTTGGTTTGGAACTAAGGGGAACAAGCCTTAAACATCCATTGTTGAGGCAAAACCATGAGATGCTAACATTGGTGCTAGAACCCAGACACGTCGAAGGAGACCTGCAACGTCAAGGCTTTGGTTGTATTTCCTTCTGAAGTTTATTTTGATACAACTAATGGTTTATTTCCTATATCAGGTGTAATATTACATTTGATAGCTTATAACTCCTTGACCTTTTAAGTAGATTGAGTTTGATTTTATTTTATCATGCTTGTTGTTGTTTCTTGCGTTTTTGTTCCAGGTATTTGAATGAAAGGAACAAAAGGAAGCCGGAGCAAGGAAGCAAGATCACCATCAAGTGGATTATCGTTATAAGAGGTAGGCCCTCTTATTCGATTCTAATCTAAGTAAATTTACATTAGATTGTCTTGTTTGTGGCTAGACCCACTCTCTTGGGCTAGAGGGATTGTCTTTGTCTGCAGAGAGAACTTACCTACTCCAAAAATTGGCGACCATACTAGGGGACCCATCCCTCTCTTTGGATTGTTTTCATTTCATGATTTGTGTGGAATTTTGTCGTATCACTCTTTCTCTTTCGTTTTTTGTACTTTCCCTTGTTTACTGTTCTAGAATTTAGAGTGACAGGTCGGGTTTTGGTGTGTGATTTTTTTCTTTCTTTGAATCCCTCGATCAACACTGTTTATTTTCTGACAGTCACGTCGAACATCGCGATTTCCCTTTAAACAGTCACATCGTAGCCCTTTATGGCGCTTGTTGCCAATTAGACAATCATGTTGATTCCTATAGGTTAAAATCAGGGTTTCTCCTGAATCATTTCCAATGTGTCTTGTCCTCATAGGTTTTGTTTCTTGGCTTTTTTTCCTTTATTTTCCCTAGCTAGAAAGCTTCATTAGCTTCATTTGTTTGCTTGTTTGGTTTGAGTTTGCCTTACTTGATTTTTTGAGTCTTTGGATGGTTTGTGTTCCTAGGGCATTTAGGTCATTGTCCATTCATTCGTTTGTCTACTCATCAAGTCAAGTTGTTGGTTAGCTGCTCCATGCATTTCATATTTTAGTCCTTGCATCTATCTCGCTTTGTTTTCAATTGAACAACTGAAAAGGTTTCGTTTGCTCTTCTCTTGATTGAATGTCTCTTTTTGGGCATAGATTACATTGCTTGTTTTGTTTCGATTGAGTCTTTGCATGCTTGGTTTGAAAGGAGCTCTCTTTCCCATGCTTTGCATATGACTAATGTTTGGTTGTTTGGAAATTTTCATTGAAATGTTTATGTGAAAGATTCATTTTATCATTCCATTGAAAAAATACATCAATCTAGTTTGTTGAATCCATATGTTGCATTAAGTAGCATCATTGAAAGCTAGAATTACATCATCATGAGAATTTGAAATGAAATGAACTTCTTTTTTGGTTGAAAGGACTAGATGAAGTGCATTTGATAGGAACGATAGGAAGTGGAAAGAACTTTCATTATTTTGTTTTGAAAAGTGAAGTAGTGAAGAGTCATCTTGAGTTCAGTTGTTTGTTTGTTGCATTGTTTGTTTTCTCTACGCTCAATTAGTATAAACATTCATCGAATTGAAAGGGTTTTGTCTCATATAGCTGCATATAGGAGTTTTTCAAGCAACATCGATAAGGCCTGAAAATTGAAACCTAATTCAAGATAAACCGTTAAAATTTATTGAATTAACCGAAGGAAGCATTGAAACTTAATGCTCACATTTAGTGTTCTAGGCTAGAGATGTGTTCTAGCGTCTTTAAACTTAGCCGATGTCATTTGAAACGATCTTGCATTAGACAACAGTAGTACGAACTTGTGCTCCCTGTACTATCGTGTATATAAAGGGAGACCCCTATAGGTTGCAATCCTTTATCCGAACACAACATTCAAGGAGATTGCCTGCTCGTACTTTTTGGTTCACTGGGAGGTATTCTGCAGCTCAAGGTTACCTAGTAATCCTTTATACCTAGAGTACCTTGAGTAGTCATTTTTTATCTTTATTGACTCTTTAAATTTGAAAATATCATTGAGCACTTGTCCTTTCGAGCTCGTTAAATATGAAAGCGACTAGAGTCACCTTTTGTCCTTTTCTCGACTCTTAAAACATGAAAAGGCAAAGTTTTGTTTCAGTGTCTTAAAATTAACTACCCATGAAATATTCCAGGTTAAAGTTATCTTCCTTAGTGATTCTTTAGGGTTGATTCCAATGGAAACATTTCCGGAGTTTACCACTCAAGGATTCCCCTTCAATGGGAGTCCTAGTCCTTTTCCTTCTAGGGTTTTTCTCCAAAGTGATAAACTCATTATAAACAATCAGATTATATATAATAATATATAAATATAATATATAATATAATATTAATATATAATATATATATATTATATATATATATATATATATATATTAAATGAAAATGCAATTTCTATCTATATAATTATCTATCTACATATATATCACTTTGGTTTATCTTGGATGGTTGGGACGAGTGATTGTTATCCTCCCCCCAGTTTAAATTCCTGCAATTGATATGTTAAGCTCATATGAGTATATTACTATTGAACGACCTTGAGCCCTAAATAATATCTTACACTTTATTATGGGTTAGAGGATGGGGTGCTTGGTTACATGGAAAAAAATGATCATTGTGTTCATCTTGGGTGGTTGGGAGAAATTTTGTTATCCTCTCCACCTAGATTTTATCCCTGCATGTGACATGTTGAGTTGATAATGAGTATTTCTTATATATATATATATATATATATCAATATCGAGAGAGAGAGAGATTTGTAAGTCAAAGTTATTTATTAACACATACACAAATAGTATTAATATTAGCCATATGAATTAAATGGTCAAATCTCAACTAATGGGTAGTCAAAAGAAAATTAATTGTTAGAGTTCTGTGCTGGAACAGACTTATAATAACGCATGCCCAAAAGCAACTCATATTCACATGGATATTTTTTTAATCAATCAATTCAATTAAAAGGGCATAACTAGTTTTGAAATAAATCTCAACCTTTGATTTAATATTACTACTAAAAATATTCTAGAATCTAGAATATTTTGAGGTTAAATCCCTAAGGTATTGGTGCATGGCATTGTAACCATCCTATTTAAGATCTCATGGAAAAGTGGTGTATCTTTCTCTCTCTCTCGTCTCTCTCTCTCTCTCTCCTCTATATATAATATATATAGTAAATTCATAATAATATAATTTTAAAAATTATAATAATTTTATTTAAATGAAGCTTATAATTTTTAATTTATTTTATTTTTAAATTTATTTTATTCTTGGCAATATAAATGATATCATGGAGAAAGTCTTTAGGATCCTATTAGGTTACTAGCCATTTAATTCAATGGCTAATATTAATACTATTTGTGTATGTGTAATAATAATCTCTCTCTCTCTCTCTCTTATAATTATATATATTATATATAAACATTAGTAAAAAATATCAATTTATAATCGTTCCATTGTTTCATATTTTGGAGGTCCTATTTCCACCTTCACAACAGGTGCATTGAAGCATAATGAAATAATCATTCTTTTAGCCGAATTCTATGCCACCTCTGAAATTTGTGTAACTTCCATCACTATGATACAATAACTTCATTAATGTAATTGTTTTTCATTTCTTTTTAAGTAGATAGAGACACGAGAATCACTATGCCAAAATATCATCTCCTTATCCTTTTTCAAATTA
This sequence comes from Pinus taeda, assembly GCA_000404065.3. Taxonomy (NCBI): domain Eukaryota; kingdom Viridiplantae; phylum Streptophyta; class Pinopsida; order Pinales; family Pinaceae; genus Pinus; species Pinus taeda. The sequence goes on along the minus strand of APFE031481391.1, from coordinate 113,372 downwards.
GAAATTAGAACTGAGGGGTCTTTATCACGAACGTGAAGATCTTTATCTGAATGTTAAGCTTGAACGGGTTATGATGTACAAATGAGCCGAAAAAGGCATCAATTGTGCAAAAAGTGGACAAAAGTAGGTATGCTGCAAGTGATGTGTTTGATGCTTACTTTTCTATAGGCACTACTAGATATGCCTTTGTTTCGAGGCAAACTCCCTATGCTACTAGTTATGCTACTGTTGGCTAAGCAACTATGTTTTTAAGAAGTTTTATAATTCTATAAGTCAACTCAATTTCCAAATAAAATTTGTCTGAAATTATATTAGACAATTTTATGACGTTAGTAGGCCTGACACAGATAAATCTCAGTATTTTGGTGATGTTGTGCTTAGAAATAAGAAGCACTCGATTCCAATATGGTCATAAAAAAGAGGATATATACATTTCTTCCAACAAAATTCTTTGAATTGCATTATTAGTAGTCACACTTTAATAAAAGCATTGAACAATAACAATTAAGTTCCAAAAATTTAAACATCCAAATTTTCTTTCACTCATGCCTCAACACAATGTCTCATTTTAAATAACTTCAATTTAAACAAGCTTAGCTATAGATGCCACACTTGCATGGAGAAATATTTATACAATGATTTGTGTTTTGAATCCCTAACGATTATCTTTTTTATATGAATTAGTTATTTTTGATAAATAATTAATACTTTTAAAAGATTAAGTTTTTATATTTAAATATGTTGCATTATAAAGTGTTTAAATTTTAAATATATATATATATATTTATGTATGTTGTATGTATGTATGGTATGTATGTATGTATGTATGTATGTATGTATGTATGTATGTATGGGGTAATTAAAATCCTTATTATTAGATATATAATAAATAATTTTCTTCATTAATATCTATTAATTTAATTTTTGAATAGAAATCATATATAATTTTTTACAGTATATATTTTTAAGAAATAATAAGAAACAAAATTAAATCTTCTAGGAAATACGACTAACATTATTAAAATTTGATGAATGTTGGATTGATTGTATTTAATTTTAATTTTGGATATGTTTATATATTAGTCATAAAAATATAAAATCAATATATAGAAGTTATGGATTTTTATTCTTAATAATTTTATTATTTACTTTTTTTGTGTTTATAGTTATTTTCTACCTAATTAATTTATCTTTAGAAAAAATTGTATATATTTATTTATATTGAAAATGATTTTACTATGAAGATAATTTAAGTTGGGAAAACCTAGCAGTTTGAAAAAATATCTGTAATCTGACCTAGGGTTTAAGTCAAGGTTTGGTTCTGGTAACCATGGCAAATCGTGGAGGAGGGAGTTCTGCTCCCTCCTGCAATCAAATAGTCGTGAACAGAACCAAGGAAAATGATTTGCATCGCTTCAAGAAACCAACAGAGGTGATAACTTAGGATATTAACACAGGAAATATCAAACCTCACAAACATAGAGTAAATCATGAAGAAGATAGCAGGGAGAAGAGGAAAGAGGGCAGCAGTCAGAAAGCTACACCTCTGAGGGTGACAGGTGTCTACAAACCCAAGTCGAGCATCACTCCTCTGGTCGTTTTAAGTGACCCAACACTATAGGTGCATAGAGATCACATGACAGAACACACGATCATATGCAAATTTATGGGGATTTGGCCGATGGAGAAGGTCGTACATGCATGGATAAGGAACCACTGGAAACCAAAGGGGGAAATAAACCTTCACCTTGGATCCAAGGGTTTCTTTACGGTGGTGTTCACGAGCTTAGAAGATAAAGGCAGAGTGTTCGAGGGAGGACCCTATTTTTACATTGCTGCAGGCCTTTACATGCAGTCAAGGGTAATGAACTTTGTCCTAGAACGAGAAACATTCACTTCAGTACCGGTATGGATAAGACTATACTCCCTTCCTTTAGATTATTGGCTGTTGGAGTCTCTAAAGGCTATCGACTATAAAATAAGGCATTTTATAAAGATATCAAGTGCGACATTAAGAGGCAAATACACTTCCTTAGCCCGGATCTGTGTGGAAATGGACCTATCTGGGGCACTCCCAGATGAGATATTTTTAGAAGTTTATGATGAAGAATGGGTGTAGGCGGTGGACTATGAGCATGTCCCATTTAGATGTCGTAAGTTCCATGAACACGGGCACCTATACAGAGACTCCCATTAAACAAACTGGAAAGCAACAAAAAAACCACCACAAGCAAAGATCCCAAAGGTTTTACCAAGGTGGGGGGTAAGGGGAAAGGATGAAATCAAAACCAAAAGAAAATCAACGAGGATGGACAATTGAGCCAAAATAGTTTCAAAATATTAGAAGAAGAAATTGGAAACAACAAGGAAAACCAGAAATCTAAGACTAAAACCAATGAGAAGGAAAGGGATACTAACATGGAGGACATACCAGAGAACAGCCAGCAACAGGATGATCTATCGAACACTGTGGAGCTCAGCAGGGACCATGAGATGACTCTAACTGAGGCAGGAATGGAGGATCATGAACTACAGGAGATTCTTGAGAAGGAAAACTTGGATCTAGAAAAGTTTTTGGAGTAGGGTATTACCAAAGGAGTTGACTCCCTGCCAAAAGAGGAGTTTGAAAGGGTCCAACAACTCTTCCTATGGAGATCACAATCAAAGAGTTCTTGAGTCAAAAGAAACCATGACAGCTAGGAAAATAGAGGGATGAAGACAATGGAGGAAAGTTCGGGGCACTCTTCCAAGAACCCGGGTAGGAAAAGAGGAAGGAAAAGACATAATGAGTTGCTGAAATAATGTGGAAAACTCATGATCAACTCAGGTGAAAGATCTCACCAGTTACTCTTTTACAAACTTTTGTTAATGAAGTTTACAACCTAGAATATTAGGGGCTTAGGAAGTAAAATGAAACAAAGAAATCTTAGCAGTAGAATAAAAGAAGAAAAACTAGACATGGTTTTCATTCAGGAAACAAAGTGCTCGATGGATAAAATTAGAGAAATCCATAGCAAATGGTTAAGTAGGTATGAGTATCTAGAGGTTAAGGAAGACAACTCTGCAAGAAGAATTCTTATGCTTTGGGATCCCCAAAAACTTGGAATCCTGAACGCGGAAGCGCACATGAACTATCTTTCTCTGGTAATACAACCTGTGGGTGATAAGGATATTACATGATTACAAATGTCTACGATCCTCAAAAACTAGAAGACAAACTCAAGCTTCTCACTTCCTTTGAGGAGCTAAGAGAGAGATACCCTGATATACCCTGGATTCTGGCAGGGGATTTCAATATGATCAAATCTCTTACAGAGAAAAAAAAGTGGCACCAAAACACTACGCAGAGACTCCATTGCCTTCCAGAACTTCATAAATAACATGATATTAGTGGATTTTGAAACAATGAATGGCACTTTCACCTGGAACAATAAGAGAGGAGGGGCTTCTCAAGTTGCCTCTAAACTAGATATATTCATGATCTCGAAGGACCTATTTCTCACAAGCCCTAACATGTCAGCTTTAATCCTTCCATTTGGAGGTTCAGACCACTGGCCTGTCCAACTTGAAGCCATTTTTATGGGTACATTGAAGAACAATCCTCTCAGGTTTGAAAATGTCTGGCTCTCTCACCCTAACTTCACCAGCAATATTGATAAATGGTGGATGGAAGAGTTGCGCTTTCAAGGCACTAAAATGTACATGCTACAACAAAGACTTAAACATATCAAAGTCAGACTCAAACATTGGAACAAAAAACAGTTTGGTAACATTTTCAAAGACAAAAATAAGTTGAACAAAAACTTCAAGGGATTAATCAGCTTATGATCACAAATGGCTTTACCAAGGACAGGAAAACTCAATTTGACGCTCTTCAGAAGGAATGAGATGATAGGTGCAGGAAAGAGGAGATTTTTTGGAGACAGAAATCGAGAGTACATTGGATTAGAGAAGGGGAAAGAAACACAAAGTTTTTTCATAAGTTAACTTTGAGTCATAGGTCACATAACAAAATTTTAAAACTCAAAGATTCTTAAGGGAACGAGCTTGTAACCCACAAAGAAATGAAATCTGTACTTTACAACACTTCCTTAGCATTGCAAAGGAGCCTCTCTTAGATAGTTCATAGTTTATTAACAAATTCACAAGGTACATTCCCAGGCTTGTAACAAGGGAAGACAATCATAATCTCAATAGGCCAGTATCTGAAGATGAGGTCAAGGAAGTTATCAATGAGATGAAAAATGGGAAAGCTCCTGCCCTGGATGGTTTTAATGTGGACTTTTTCAAAGCATGTTGGAAAACAGTCAAATAAGACATCCTTGATGTAGTGGAAGACTCAAGAAAATCTAGATCAGTCATGAAGGCTCTCAATGCCTCTTTTATAGCTTTGATTCCGAAGTAGGAAAAAGCCATCACACTGGACATATTCAGACCCATAGCTTTATGTAATGTGGTGTAAAAAATTATTTCCAAAGTGATCGCTAACAGACTCAAGCCCCTTCTTCCAGCTCTTATCTCAAAGGAGCAAACTAGTTATGTGGAAGGAAAACAGATTCTCAACAATATCATACAAGCTCATGAGATGGTACATTCTCAGAAGAGAAACAAGCAAGTTGGTATGATTATACATCTTGACCTAGCAAAAGCTTATGAAAATCTAAGTTGGTCTTACATCAAGGCAGTGCTAAAAGCTTATAGGGTTTTGACCACAATTGGATCAGATGGGTCATGGCCCTTGCATCCACGGCTAGTTTTTCAATCTTGCTTAATGGCTCGCCCTCAAGAACCTTCATGCCTTCTAAGGGACTAAGACAAGGAGATCTGCTCTCTCCCCTTCCTCTTTGCACTCATGATGGAAGGGCTAGGTAGAGCGATAAAAATGGCAAGTGCTAAGGGAATAATCCAGGGTTTGAAACTCACCACAGATGGAGCGACTTCAACTCACCAACAATTTGTGGATGACACTATACTGCAGGGCCTTCCCATGGTAAAGGAAGACAAATTTTTAAACAAATCCTGAATGACTTTACTATGGCCACTGGTAAGAGGCAAGCCTTGATAAATCAAATTTTTTCTTTTTTAACACAGACCTTTCTATTCAGGGAAACCTTACTAGTATTCTAGGGTTCCAAATGGATCAGTTACCCTCTAAATACCTTGGAATGCCCCTTACAGACAAACCTCTACGCAGGGGAGTGTGGGAGTCGATCATTAACAAACTTCAGGATAGGATCTGGAAAATGGACATGCAAATCTTTAAATTTAGCAGGATGCCTTGTGCTCACAAAAGTTGTCCTACAGGACATACCCATTTTCATGATGTCAGCTCTTCTTGTTTCTAAAGGAGTTTTGCAACAGATCAATAACATTCAAAGAGATTTTATTTGGGGCAAAGGGGAAGATAAAAGGAAATGGGCTTTGGTAGCTTGGGATAAGCTCTGCAAACCTAATTCCCATGGAGTTTTGGGGCTTCATGACCCCAAAACCCTTAGCAGAGTTTCGGGTGCAAAGCTTTGGTGGAGGTGGTTCAAGGAATCGACAACCCCATGGACCAAGCTTTGGAAACAGAAATATGCAAATAATTGGTAGGAGAGGGATCATATTCGAATGTTTGGGCTTATCAAAGGGCTCCCACATTTTGAATCTTTCTTGGGAAAATAGAGGCATTGTCCAGCAACACAGCTTCTGGGAGATCTAAGATGGAATCTGGCAAGATTCTGGGAGGATAACTGGTAGCAAGAACCAAACCTATTTAGGGAAGAACTAACTGATCTCAAGAATGACACTAACAACAAAGGTTTATGCATGGTAAGTGACTTCTGGGATCAGGTAAGGAACAATAGCAAATGGAGAACTTGGAAGGTTTTAGGCTACAGGGAAGAGAGCCCTCTGAAAGCTCAGGCAAACTCTCTTGCTATGGACTTGGAACAAAGGAAGATTTTTGTTTCATCCTTGTCTGACCAACTAAGATGGGGAAGAAACGCAGAAGGTAGCTTTGACCTCAAAGAAGCCAAGCAGATAACCATAGGGTGTGATTATCAAAACCCTGATAAGGCATGGAAGGACCTTTGGCAGAACCTGCATTGGATGAAAATAAAGTCATTCATGTGGTTGGTTCAACAAAAGAAAATTCTAACTTGGGAAAATATTCTAAAGAAAGGTTTTGTTGGCCCATCCAAATGCTATCTGTGTGGTACACAAGAGGAGACAATGGAACACTTACTCAATCTTTGCCCTTTCACCTCAAACTTGTGGGATTGGGTCGCCTCAGTCTTCAGGAAAACTGATAAGGATGGCCTCAGTATTACCAACAATTTGAGGAATTGGAGAAGAAACTTCTCAGGCAATGATCTCATCAACAATGCTTGGAATTTGGTTCCAAGATTCTTAACCTGGGACGTCTAGAAAGAACGCAATCGTAGGATTTTCAAGAGAAAAACTGGCTCAACCAAGAACACCATTGCACAGATATTAAGACAACTCAAAGATACTGTTGGTGCCATGTTAGGGAGACCTCCTGAGAACCTGACTCTGCCCCAGGACACTTATATACTGCTGTAGTTGGGTCTCCATTCACTAGTTCCCTAGATCATACACAAGGATGTGAGCCAAATAAATGTTGGTAAAGACTTTTGACAACCTCCTCCTCATGGTTTCTTGAAAGTTAACATAGATGGAGCCTCTAAAGGTAACCCAGGGATGGTTGGTTTTGGCGGGGTCATCAGAGATGAGCAGGGGTGCATAAAGGACATCTTTCATAGTCATCTAGGAACTGCTACAAATAACATGGTGGAGCTCATGGCCTTAGAGCAGTGCCTGGAAATACTAATCGAGTCAAATTCTCGTAATGCCATCATTGAAGCTGACTCGGAATTAGTTCTTAATGCGGCCAAGAAAATCTGCAATGGAAAAGCACCTGGAAAAGTATACAAATATTGGAGACTTTTGCAAGTATTTCAGTGCATTCATTCCCACCTACAAACCCTGAGAACGGCCAGCTTTGTTCATGTGAAAAGAAAAGCCACTATGCTCGCTGATCGTCTGGTGAATGAAGGAGTGTTTTGTAAAGAAAGTTACAATAGGTATGCATGGGATTCAACACCCTCGGGGAAATTGCGTGAGGATTGTCAAAGACAGCCTGACAAAGACATGAAAAACTTCCATACTTTCAGGATTGAACAAGAAGGAAGATTAGTGGAAGCTGGAGAAAGTAGAAGTGTAAGCCATTCTTAAACGTTGATTTTCAAAAAATTTATCTAAAAAAAAAGGAAAAAAAGGGAGAAGAAAAATGCTTAAAACGAAACTTTCCATAAGGGAGAGGCACTGGGTAAACAACAGGCCTCTTAGTAGGTCGTCGGCCATGAATCTTGACGGCCATTGTAATCAAATGGCCATCAGGTGGAAAAGTAATTGGAGGTTAAGCACCAAAGCGAACCCGATGAATTTGATAAGCGGTTTACAATCCTCATCAGGTCTAAAAAGGAGAGTAAAGACCATGCATGTTTCTTCTCCGATATCTCACAGGACCGTCAGATCAACAGGGGCGTTTCCGCATGGTTGTCGGGTTCTAAAAGTGATCGAAGCTTAAATTTCAAACTGAACCTGAACATTCATAAAAATTGGATCACTTTCCTTTCGGGGCTGTGTTTAGTGACCGTCGGATCTCACGGGATCATGGATGGAGACTTATTTTGTAAGCCTCAGGTTGAGGGTTGAGGGTTTATTTCGGGTTGTGTAGTTGGCTACCCTTCATAGGGACAACCCTTGTTGGTCCTTACTTTGTAAAGCCATGTAACATATGCAATTTTTTATGTAGTTAATAGAAGGCTCCACTCTTATTTGACCAAAAAAAAATTGAATTTACTATTATTATCTTTATTATTAATTAATTAAAACATTTATTAATAAAATATTTTTGCAACATATATAAAATTACATTTTTCAAATTTATTCATAAATTCATTATTTATGTTAGTCATTTTTAATTAATTTATTACATTTATTATATGTTGTTGGTACCTTGATAATTCATTGGTATTATATTAATTGTATTTGATCTTATATATACTACAAATTATTAAGCAAAGTCAAAATGTCATATCAGTTAATCAATATCTTAAATTTTTAATTAGGTTAAGCCATTTAACTGATATTTTAACTTTTATTAGTTTTCAGACTATTAGAAAAAATCCATCGTAAAGCTAGAAGTCTTTATAGAAGGAGAATTAGAATAAAACAAACTCCATCATAGAGTCGAAAATCTTTACAAAAGAAATGCATATCCACTTTTTAATACAAACATTTCACAATAATAAATATTTATTTGGTTTTTTTAATTCTTTTTTCTTGTTTTAGTTGCCTTACATTGACTTTGTTTTTAAACATTGCATAGGGAATAATAAAGAATTGAAGCAGGCAATAGACTCAAGCATCATGTTAAGTGCCATGCCAAATTGACCAGCACTATGTAATTGTGCATTGTACTAAACAATTTGTAATTAAACCAAAAGCATTTTTTAGTGTAGGCTTGGGGTGAGCAAACATTTTCCATCCCAGCTAATCCCATTCGTTGGATTGGCTTCATTTTCGTCGACCTCCGGCCTGTTAAAATCTTACACATGGAAAATTTGCGAGCGAGGTGATAAACTTTGATTCAATCCATTATAGGGATTGACGTGCATACAGGTTCAATCGTCAGACGAAGAAGGTGTTGACGCTGCTGAGAGGGTCTGCAAATTGACATAGTTCGGTGTAATTAATTATAACTGCTGCCATCGCTCCTCCTCGTTACAGGAAGGATGTAGGTGTCGATTGTTCACTGCCCCCCACTGGAGTTTTATTACACATCATCATAGTTGATACAATTGATCATTTTACATTGTGGTTATATAGGTCAACAAAGCATTATCCCTGAGAGACTCTGGAGCAAGGATACCTGCATTCCATCTACGATAAAATTCTGTAATCTGGCTTAATTTCTATATCCATTTCCATTTGGCTACTCCTTGTTGTTTAACCATGCACAATCCAATAGCTTCATCCCTTGCTCGAATAGATTTGTCAAGTACGGACCTACAAAAATCGACTTCTCTTGTTAGATAGGTGATCAATTTCCCACCAACTTAACTGCATTGAAAGCTTCTCATCTATTTGATTCTCTAATTCATGTTTTTGAGATGGCCAGAATCATTGGATTGTAGGTTTTTGTAAATGATAAATCATGGAATCAGTGAATAATTCCTTAAGACATTATTCAGACAAAGCAGGATATTCTTTGAGTTTCCCAAGGAGGAGAAGATGAAGTTGTTGAGGAACGCAAGACATAGAGGCTATACTCCCTTCCAAGATGATATTATAGATCCAGATAAACAAATCGAAGGTTGGTTACTCTACAATTATGTTCCATTATGGTTGGTATATAGATAAATGCGTATTCATTGATATATTTTTGTACAATGTGTGCTTTTTTGTACAATTATGTTCAATTATGATATAATGGTTTTGGGTGCATGATTTCCTGAGGAATATATGGGTGTTGGATACAAAATAATTTATAATACAAATGTAGGTTTTGGATGAAAGATATATTTTCCAGGGTTGCTTTATAATTTTATCCAATTACGCTAGATAGATATTTTTTGCGCTTGATAAATTCCATCATGGATGTGTATATTTTGGGTTTAATTTCGAAGAACATCCAACACACTTGTTTCATTTGAGAAGATGGTATCTCTTGGCCCTTTATGGTTTTCCATTTCTATGTAGGCAATTCGTTTTCATAAGGATAGTGTTGTGTGATTTGTCAGAAAGCAAAAGCAATTGAAACATTTTTTGGGGAATGCAAAGTAGACAGAACGTGTTGGGAACTTGATATTGCTCAGTTATCTATTGTTATTTACCACCTCTCTTCACTTGAAAATGTTTATCTTTTGAGACAGATGGGTGTTCAAGCAGGTAAGTAGAAGCATATGCGATACTATAAGGTTGATTCTCTTGAAATTGTATATGTTGTCTCCTTACCTATGTAGAAAGGGGGAAATTTCATGTTCAAGCTTTGGTCTAATGATGTAGCTTGTATGATTTATGCTCTTTTGTGCAGCAATGAAATATACGATGTCTTTTTACAAAAAACATTGAAACTATTTATGTAATTTGAGCATGGACACACTATTGAAAAGAAATGGAATGAGAAGCCCTATAAAACAAACACATTCATTAGAATAATATATTTGGTTATATATTTCACTTCAAGATTTCAGAATTAATCCAATGCAGTGATCCTCGATTGCGATTTAAACAAGTAACATCAAGTTATGTGATATGTTGTACAATCTACCAGAGTTAGAGTTAATATTCTCAGGATTGCAATTTTCTTTCAAGTTATTATTCTACTGAAATGGCCTTTGGTCAATGTATGATCAAATAAACATAGTTTTTAAGGGTGCAAAAGTGAATGTCTATAACCTTCCAAATATTTGTGCCTTAAGAAGTTAGATCTTTCATTTATTTTCTTTCAACTATGCTGAAATGGCCTTTGGTCAATATATGTTCAAAAATGAACATAGTTTTTTAGTGTGCAAAAGTCAATGTCTACTACTTTCCAAATCATTATGCCTTAAGAATTTATATCTTTGCAACTCCCAAGGGGATTTATTTTCTTTCAACTGTGCAAGTTGGATAAGAAATAAGTAAATAAGGTTATATGCATTATTTGTTAGGTGAAACAAAGGAAAAACATCTCCTCCTAAACAGGAATCAATTTAGAAAAATCATCATATGTGTGCCATCTGGTGGTAAACTAGACCATAAACCACTTTTTTACTCACAAGGTCATCATTAAAGAGTCCAAAGATAACCATGTGAAAATCTAGTGTTTTTGAAATTTCCAAGGCCATGAATGTTTCCTAGTTGAGAGATTGCATCCCTTTAATGTTTGTAATGCACCTACAAATTTATAAAATATTCTATTGGTTTGAATAAACTTAACTGGATAGAAAGATGTAATAGTATCTAAAAGGAAAAAAATATCCATATATAGTAATTTCAAATTTAAACACAAATAATCGGCCATTGAATAAGATCAACAAGAATGAGGAAGTGAAGAAAATATCTTAATCAATATAGATTTCTTATCACATCAACACTTCAGTTAGCCCAAGGGGCCAAGATGTTCACCACATGGTCTAATATCGGGCCTGTGAGGCCCACCCTAGACCAATCTACCACCACCATAGACGGCACGATAGTAGGCAAAGGGCAAGGCAAGGCTAGTGTTAGTGTCGTGGGTGTCGAAGAGGAGGAAGAAGTAGATGATGAGAAGGGATATGATGAGAACCAACAGTTTTATGAATTTGAGGGAAACGATGTGGATTCGTTTGCCTTTGCTGAATATGATGATGATGACAAGGAAGTTGATGTCATTTGGGAGAGCATTGATTAAAGAATGGAATCTCACGGAAAGGACTAGTAAGAGATAAGGTTGAAACATAGGATATTGAGAAGTACAAAGCCTCAAACCTGAAAATTACAGAACAGTTTGAAGATCTTAAGAGGAAATTGTATACGCTCTCCACTGAAGAGTGGGACATCATACTAGATACTGGGGATTATTCACTTTGATAAAAAAAAAAAGAAGTTTTGAGAGTTTGTTCTCATTCCAGATACATTGTTGGAGAATGTTAGGTAAGAGAAGGAGAACGTTAGTGCATTGGATCCCAAAAATAGGGTTGCAGGTGGCACATAAACAACATGGGCACAAATGTTGGTGACTCATCTCACGACTGTTGGAGAGGGGAGACAGACTGTGTTGTCTATGAAGCTCAATAGGCTCCCTAATTTAGTTTCAGGATCGACCATTGTAGATCTTAATGGATATCTGATTGATCTCAAGAGTATGAAAATTACCAGTGATGTAGAGATTTTGGAAGTTAAAAAGGGAAGATTGTTGCTCAAGTCAGTTACTCATACTAACCTAAAACATCCTCCTGGTTGGATTGTGGCGATGTGGATAGAGGAGGTTATAAGGAAGATACAGGATACACGACATTTGATTAAAAACGTTGTGAAAATTTCCCAAAGAATGAAGATGTATGGTAGGAGGATTGCAAATTGTCGAGTCCAGATGAAGCCAAAGTTGTCATTACACGTGGTGTAAAGGCGATCCCCAATTTGGTGAAGTTGTGGATGTAAGCTTCAAAGATCGAACAAGATGGTGTTGACAAGAGTCGAGTGTTGAGGAAGGGGCGGTAGAATATTCTTGACCCTGTGAGGCTTTGGAAGGCTATGGTGGAGTTGGAAAATGAGGAGGATGCTCAGATTTTGCTTCACAGGGCATTGAAGTGTTGTCCACTACATGTTTCCTATGAACTCATTAGAGTGCATAGAGATGAATCGTAAACTACAACAATGGCCAAGAATGGGCAAGATAGAACTATGGAGTTAATTCATATAGAGTTAAAGCATCTCTAAGCAAAACAAACTTCTCCATTGAGAGGGAATGTGACCATGAAAACTATTATTGGAAAGGTCAACCATTCTATGAAATGAGAGATTATTGAGAAGAGGAGAGATTATACCTCACAATTCCTTCGATGAAACATTGAGTGAAACCACTATGTCTACGTTGACTGCATATGACACCTCTCAACTCGTAGAAAAAAACGCTGTTTTCCATGAAGTGGTTAGCGATTGAGATGGATCATAGGTGCTTGCAGACAAAAGTCCAAGGAGAGCCTCTTGATCAAAATCACTTCTGAGACGAGGATGTCGACAATTTGATAATTAAAGGGCAGAAGAAAATGGGGAGGGACTAAGATAGAGAATGGAAAAAGAAATGAGTAAAAGTAATGCCCATAAAAGTGATGGAATGTTACAAATATCCATCTTCTACCACTCTCAATCGAATGCGAATTGTTTGGGCTCCTTCATTTGTTTATATAAATTCACTTTAGAATTCTAACTTTATTATGCATTGATATTATACAGATTCAACGTTGAATTTTGAATTCATTACATGCTGATAAATAATAAAAATTCAAACCTATTAGGTATAAGAGATATTGTAAAATATTAATACATGCTCTTTCCAAAAGAAAACACTGAAACACACTGAAAAAATATTATAGAATCCTAAATCCCCTCTAATCCGAACTTAACAAGAATGAAACAACTTACAGATATACTCATAAACACAAATATGCAACAAAAAAAACACTTAATTTCATTAATAGAAAAATATTGAACTATGCTTACAAAAATAATGGAAATAAGATAGCTCGGGCGATGGTAGCTTATCTCTAAGAAGAGATGTGGCAGCTACATGCCTCTGAACTGAGTTACAATGAAGCTCAAGGGCCCTTTTATTATTGAAGAATAAGAGAAAACCTTAAACAACCAATACCCTAACCCGAGGAGATGTAACACCAAGCATTTATGGGCCCCGTTGGGGTTCGCTGGGCAGCGAACTTCTCGGGGTCATAACTTGGTCATATTATCTCCATTTGACGTGTATGATACCTTGTTGGAAATATCTCTCTGAGGACTACAACTGTTGATGTGCTTACACACATAATACTTATAGGAATTTTTCCAAAAAAAACGTCGTTTAGGGCCTCAAAACAGCTCTGGAAGTTTAGGACCCGAAAAACTGCCAAAAATAGTAAACTGTGCTACAATTAAGGAAATTGAAAAACTGAAAGAAACAATGGTGAGGGTCCAAGTGGAATAGGAGGATGGCCACCAATATCCACCTGGATTAGTCCTCACCCCTTAGGAAGCAATGGTCCCCATTGCATTGAGTTCCTCCATGAGATGAGGAAACTTCTGTTGAACTTGGTCCTTGGTGAGCCATTTTCCTTGGTGAAGGAGTTGGCCTACTTTGACAACTCGATATAGTTGTATGCTCTGTTGTCAAGTGTTCTTGATCTATGTGTCCTTGATCTGATCAGTTGTGGCCTGTTCCATGTAGTTCGGGTTGAGATCTATTGGTGCGAGTTGTTCTGTAATGTCAAATGTGTCCAACAATGGTGGAAAGTATGGCCGAAGGCAATCTACATTGAACGTTAGGTGCAGATCAAGGAACGGTGGATGCTCAGCTCAAAGGCATTGTCCTCGACGGCCTTGGAGATGGTGTATGGTCCATATCAGAGCGGGCGAACCTTGCGGTGGGGTCCAACAAGGCGCTCCTTCTGCAAATGTAGCCAAACTTTGTCACCCATCTAGAATTTGTGCGACACTCGATGTTGATCATGACACTTCTTGTACTTAGCATTGGATCTGTCCAATATATCATGGACCTGTTGGAGGATGTGTTGAATGCACCCAATGAAGTTGTTATCCCTTTCAGCTTCGGACTACACGTGAGCCGAATCTACCTAAGTGGCTGCAAATGGTATGGCCACATCAATGGGGCATAATGCCTGAAATCCTAGCCCTACCTGAAAGGCGTTGTGACCTGTTGAGCTATGGAGAGCTTTGTTGTAGCTGTGTTGGACATAGGGGAGACTTTCATCACATGTGTGTGGATGCTTCGAGTAGTACATGTGCAAAATGTGTACGATCATCTTCTTGACAACCTTTGTTTGGCCATCAGTTTGGGGATGGAAAGTCATGGACTTAATGAGTTTTGTATCCAGCATTGACCAAAGACTTGACCAAAATGTACTCAGGAATCTATTATCCCGAATGAGATAATGGACTGTGGGATCCCAAAGTGTACCCACACTCGCTCAAAGAAGAGCTTAGCAATGGCCTCTGTTGTGATACTCTTCTTACATGCCACCATGATGTCCATCTTTAAAGAGAATTTGTCGATGACCACAAAGATGTAATTATTGTTGTGCTTAGTAGAAGGAAGCCCCAACATATAATCCATGGAGACAGATTCCCAAGACCAGCTAGGAGTAGGTAGAGGAGTATACAGGCCTTTCTTTTTGATGGTTGGTTTGGAAATGGCGCAAGTGGTGCAGGATCTAATGTACTTCCCAACATCCTAGCAAAGTTTTGGCCAATAACAATACTTCTGCAATACCGCCACGTTTTTCTTGAAATGTCCAACGATCCGACTATAGTGTGCCTCCCAAATCATCTTGGCCCGCTCACTTGAAGGAACATATATGTGTCCCAAGTGGCATAATAGTGCATCCTGAAGGTGAAAATTTGGAACTTTATTCCTTCCAGGAGTGTCTGGTATATGTTGCCAAATTTTGGATCGCTCTTATAAAGATGCGGCCACCCTGATATCTCGGGCCCATAGGAGTCGAGCACAGTGATTAACGCCATGACCGATGGTCAGCTGAGGAAATCAAAGACATTATTGGTGTTGCCATTCTTATACTTAATGCTGAAATGGAACTGTTTCAGATTGGTGGACCATTTCTGATGACAATCAGCCTGCAACTTCCCTTGTGTCTGTATGAACTGTAGAGGCTGGTGGTCTATGTGGATAACCGTTTCCTTCCCCAGAATATAATGGTTCCATTGATGGAAGACCTGCACAATGGAATATATTTCTTTGTCATAAGTGGGGTAATTTTGGACTGCGTCTGAAAGTGTCTCACTATGGTAAGCCACTGGATGCCCATGTTGAGTAAGAACTACACCAATAGCATAGTCAGAGGCATCTGTCTCAACCTCAAATGGTTGTTGCAGGTCTGGTAATGTGAGAATTGTTGTAGAATAGAGGTGATTCTTCAACTCGAAGAATTCCCACTGTTGGGTTTCCGACCAAAAGAACTTGGATTTCGCTTCATCCTTGCTAACTTGACTTAAAGGCCAAGTGATATGAGAGAAGCCCAACACGAACCTATGATAGAAATTGGCAAGACCCAAAAAGTTCCGGAGCTCTGTTAGAGTGGTTGGTGCTGGCCAATCTTGAATGACTTGTATCTTGGATGAGTCCACATGTACACCCTGATCATCAATGATGTACCCCAGATATTGAACCTGGGTTAGGTCAAAGGTACATTTCTCCAAGTTAGCACACAATTTGTGTCGTTGAAGGGTTTGGGGGACCTGTCGAATATGGTGGATGTGCTCTTCCCAACTCTAGCTGAAGATCAAGATGTCATTTAAATACACCACCACAAATGTATTGGTGAAGGGCCACAAGATGTCATCCATCAGTCTCATGAAGGTTGCAGGGGCATTCGACAATCTGAACAACATGGCCAACTATTTAAAAATTTCCTCCTTGGATTTGAAGGAAGTCTTCCACACGTAGGAGGGTTGGATAGCACCTGGTGATAACCTGATTTCAAGTCAATCTTGCTAAAATATTTGTCCCCCTTGAGCTGGTCCAGAAGGTCATCAATCCACGAGATTAGGTAACTATTCCAGACAGTGATCTTGTTTAGTGCCCGATAATCAATATAGAGCCTCTAGGTCCCATCCTTTTTCAGTACCAATACAATCAGGCTCCCACAAGATGATGAGCTTGGCCTGATGTGCCCTTTCTGCAGTAGTTCCTGAATCTTGCTCTTGATCTCATCATTCTCCAGAACAGAGCATCGATAGATCGGTCCATTGGGTAGCGGTGCGCCCGGGGTCAGATCGATGGATTGCTTGACCTGACACTGCATAGTTACCCCTATGGGTGAGACAAAAATGTCCCTGTACTTCTCCAGGACCTTGTCCATCTGTTGCTGCTCTGTAGAGGAGCCCTGCCTAGAACCCGTGGTCACAACCTTCTTCTTTCCTTGGGGGCGAATCATAAGGAAAACGAATTTCCTGGTCTGTGAAATGATCTTACTGCATTGCTTTGCAGTGATCAAAGAGATGGCAATAGGTGGGGATACCTCCAGTATCCTGTACAACTTATTAGCCAAAGTAATAATCATAGAGCAAGGTCTAGACTCATATACAACATGTCGCTTCCACAAGTACGGTTGTCTTAACAATACATCAGAAAATTCAAGAGGAGAAATGTCACAGAATATCTCATCCGTGAAGGGCTTGAGGCTATAAGGAAGGCGACATTGTTGGATGACGCGAAGATCTCGTCCTTAGTGAAGCAACCCAATGGTGTACGACTGTGGATGTGATGTAGTCTTTAGGCCTATCTGCTTCATGACTTTTGCTGAAATGAGGTTCTTTTGGCTCACACTATCGACAATGAACTGCAACGGAGAACCCTTCACCCACATCTATGAGTGGAAGAGGCGTCCCCCCTCCTCTAGATCTTTAGGCTCAATTTTTTGGATCTTTGTGGTGGCCACGGTGGCACTGGGCTCCACATCAATGATCTACTTCCCTTTGTCAGTCCCCTTATCAGGTTCTGATTCAGAGTCAGCACCTGCGTCTAATTCAGAAGCCTTCATCTCAGCCACCAGTGGCTGCTTGTCCAAACACTCACTTGTATTGTAAGTGGATCTCTTATGGAACTCACACCATTTTCTTGTATCCTTCTTCATCTTTGTGGTGTTGTTCTTTACTTGCGGCTTCGGCAGGTTGTCCTCAGTAGCCCCACCTTGGCTTGGTCCCTTGTTTTGTGGTTTGGGGGCACCTTTTCCTTGCTTTGGATTCACAGATCCAAAGTCTAGATTCTTCTGTTTAAACTTCTGCTCAATCTGTACAGCGTACAGATACGCTGTGCCGAGCGAGGAAATGTCTAAGAAATCCATCTCGTCCTAGATGCACTTGTGTAGACAGTCGCGGTACTTGAGCACCAAATGCCACTTAGTATCCTTGATACCCAGCTTTGTGCGAAGGGTATGGAAAGTAATTGTGAACTCCGACACATCTTGGTCCCTTCCGTGCCATAGCGTGGTCCACTTTATGTATTTATCTTCATAGCTCCTGACCGGGTAATATTGTTCCTTGATGCCATCTTGAAAAGAATTCCAAGTGGGTGCAGCTGAAAACAACAAGGGTTTACTCTCATCCTTTTGTTCATAGTAGGTTTCCCACCAGTCCTTGACATGTGGGGTGGCTTTGAGAAGTGCAAACATAATCTTTTCCCGATTGGAAAAGTCATGAACTAAAAAATATCCTTCCAATAGATTTAACCATTTATCTACGATGTCTGCATCTATGAGGCCATCGATTATGGGAATATCAAAGTTAACTTGTTACCTTAAAAGGAGTGGCACCTCCAGAGTGGCTATTGGATGAAGATGCATCGCCTGTGGGTAGACATCGAAGGATATGGGCAAAGTTATCCATCATCGCATCCCTTTGTCGCTCGAGGGCTTTCTCAAGCAAGATTTTGAAAGGATCTCCTGCCCCCTTGTCTTTCTTTTCTTCCGCCATGGGAGGTCGTTGGGTTTTGCGAGGCTGATCCTGCAAAGGTTCAACCAGATCGAGTCCTAACTCCTTATACCCTGACCTCGTTGGGGACATGTAAAGAAAAACAGAGAAAGAGTAGACCGCTCTGATACCACTAATCTGAACTTAAACATGAACACAACAAATTAAAGATATACTCATAAATACAGATATTCAACAAAAAAACATCATTTCATTAATAAAAGAATATTGAACTATGCTTACAAATAGAATGGAAATAAGATAGCTTGGGCAATTGTAGCTTATCTCTAAGAAGAGACATGGCAGCTACATGCCTCTGAACTGAGTTACAATGAGGCTCAAGGGCCTTTTTATTATTCAACAATAAGAGAAAACCCTAAACAACCAAAACCCTAACC
The DNA here is from genome assembly GCA_000404065.3 of Pinus taeda. Lineage (NCBI taxonomy): Eukaryota > Viridiplantae > Streptophyta > Pinopsida > Pinales > Pinaceae > Pinus > Pinus taeda. The sequence continues at coordinate 94,728 of APFE031481391.1, read as the reverse complement.
CGAGGAGATGTAACACCAAGAGTTTATGGGCCCTGTTGGGATTAGTTGGGAAGCCAACTTCCCGAGGTCGTAACTTGGTCATATTATCTTCTTTTGACGCATATGATACCTCGTTGGAAATATCTCTTCAATGAATACTAACTGCGAACATGATTACACATGTAATCATTGGAATTTTGCCACAAAAACGTCGTTTAAGGCCTCAAAACAACTTCGGAATTTTAGGACCCAAAAAACTACCAAAAATAATAAACTATGCTATAATTAAGAAAACTTAAAAACTGAAAGAAACAATGGTGAGGATCCAAGTGGAATAGGAGGGTGGCCAAATATCCACCTAGATCACCCTCCAATTTCAAAAACAAAAAAACACAACAATATATTGTGCTTTGATCAAATTAACTAAGAAGCAATGTTTTGCCTATCATGGGACCACTTTGCATTGTTCCACTAGTGAAAGCAAGTGACACACATTGAACTCGTAGGATAAGCGGTTTATTAGTGAACACATACATATCTCAATACTCTCCCAGTTGTGGGAACATGTTACTTGTGTCACTTCTCGTGACTCCAAGGAAAAGATTAATTAGTGAAGCCATACATAAATATTAGTGTTGATTAATTAGCAAAGCCATACATAAAACATTAGGGGAAATTAATTAGCATAGTCAATACAAGTGAGGGGTGGGAATTGCATTTGAGTTTACAATTACCATTGCCCCATCAACATGATAAAAAGGTATAAAATCTTTTTTAATCTTCTATTCCTTCGGTGTTCCTTTGCACCTCTCAGTGCAATTGCTAGTTTAGATCTATAGGAATGCTACATCCATTAAGTTGTATATGCACATAATGTAAATGTGATTTGAACAAGTTCTACCAAATTTACTATTTCTTAATTGAATTAAAAGTTTTTTTTTTTGGGAAAATATAAATTATAAAACTTTGTCATATAAATGTGAATACAATTGCGCTTTGTAGAAGAATTTCATAGAATAATAATTTTCTATTAGCTTACAGATATGAAAGATATATATTAATATTAGTTTAAATATTTCATTGTATGTTTTTTTATGTATCATGCTACCAACTTCTATATGCAAATTTTCTAGCAACATAATCCTTAATTTCAATGGTAGGGACTAGGTTGCCTTGCACTACTTGTTGTCCTGTTAAACCATGCTATTGTAGCAAAGTCTATTTACATATTAAGAATCTCCATGGTAAAGTGAGGCCAAATCACCATGGTTGAGAATCTTGTCACATGTTTTCAAGTGTATATATGTTTAACTAATTCATTTTATAATTAGTAATAATAATTAGGTAAGTGGTTTGATGCCGAACAATGTTTATAAATATCAACCTTTGATTTGTGACTACCACTAAGTATATTCTATAATATTTGGTAGACGTTAAATCCTACCACGCAACTAATTATGATTGATAATTAAAATAAAATTTTGAAAGCCCTATTCAAAAATAATAATTTATTAGCATAAAAATAGACATGCATAGCAATATAACCATCCTAGATCTATCTAACTCTAAATCTTTCACACTATGAGATGGATCAAAACCCTAGAAATGCAAACATTCTTTTTAGAGTATAAAAATATTATTAATTAATTAATAATTTATTATAACTGATAAATTAAATTATTTATAATATTATTATTAAATTAATATTAATATTAATTATTATAATAAATAAATTAATATTTATTTTTTATAAATTAATTAGTATTCAATAACCCCTCATTTTAATAACACTGATAATTATTACTCATTAATTTCTTAATTATGTTTTTATGAATGTTATTGATAATAATAACGTTAATCATTATTTAAGATTAATTATTTTAAATAATAATGATAATAATATTTGATTGATAATAACATGATTGTGCGATCATATTCCAGTCTAAGATTTATAATAATTTAATGGGGTAGTCTAACTTAAATAGACTTTTTCATCGGAATCTGGCAAAACAATCTCAAGAAAGAATGTGACTTTTGTCATTTAGAATGTGTTTTTGAATGCATAGATGGATTTAGTGCTGTGACAAACCCCTAGGGAACTCAAATTGTTAACATTTTCTTATTAACTATTTTTTCTTAAATGACAAGTTATTTCCACATATATATTTTTTTAAATGACACAAATTATTTCCACATTGAATACAAATAGAAGCACTCCTCCACATACTCTATTTTTCTGGCAATGGAAACAAGTGCATAAACCTATCAATTTCAAAAGAGACACAGACATATGCTTCATCACAAAGTGGGTGAAGTGATTGAAACTTTGAGACTTGAAACGACTTAATTCCATAATTTCATAATAGGAGAGCATGAGAACAATCTGACCTCTCCGACATTGGTTCTCTAATACATTCCCATTTCCCATGACTTCGTCCTCCCTATGGGGCATATGCACAGTTGCGACAGTTTTTTCATAGTAATGGTTTCAGATTAGTGGAACTCTACCCTAATGCTTGCACTGCAAATCAAGCCTCGCACTATTCACCACTCTTCAAAAGACTGCGCACTCGCCAAAACCTTCCCAAACGGACCTTATCAACTAGATATGTGGAGTGCTACACAACGATGGAGTATAAACTCTCATGTATTGATTTCACTTTACTACAAGGGCCGAATCGAATGTTGGCCAATCACCATATCTTCTGAACACATGAGTCTCTTTTAAGTAACTGAAAGTCGCTGAGAGGTTGTGTCTACCAAGAACATGGAAAACGTTCAGAAGAGCCAAGGCGTAAAGAGCAGGGATGCCTATGATGTTGCTGCAAGGGAAAGGGAAAGACGCTGCTACCAATACTAAAAATGGTAAAAATGTTAAAAGTGACAAGGGAATCTCATATTTTGTGGAAACAAATCATTTGGGTCAAGTCAAAATTGCTTCAACAAACAAAACAAGAAAGTGGATTTGGGTAAATGCAAAGCAATATGAGGGAATTTTAAGGCATAGACTTTCTTGCCTTAAATGGGGACAAATGAGAAGAAAACCTATCCAAAGAAAGAAAATAAATAAGAGAAACAAAAATAAAGAAGAACCAATCATTTACAGTCCCACATCTACACCTCTTACTTGGTCATTAGATCTATATGTCCAAGAATTTATGAAGGCCACGGCAAGGTTGGAGATTTTGGAAGCCAAAGAACAAGAAAGAGGCCGCAAAATTTCAGAGATCATAGTTGCAAACTAATGCCTGATGGAAGGTAATAGAATTTTAAAAGAATAGTTAGTAGTGTTACAAGAGGTTCTCGAGACAGGAATAACAAGAATGGAAAAGCATGAAGATAGCATGGAAAAACATGAAAGAATTAATAACAACAAACAAGAATGTGATAATTTCTAAACAAAATCAGGTAGATACACAAGTATCTCACCAAACAAACATTTCCAAAGAGAATGCAAAAAGGAACAGTGGGAAAGATAGTCCAAAAGAAATCAAAGTTAGAGCTGAAGATGCTAATGGTTACATAAGGACAGAGGAAGAAGAAGATGCAAGTGCTCATAGAGCATAGGAAATAGAACATAAAGAAAGACAGGACATGAAAACAAACTTTATTGTCAAGGGAATAAGAGATTACGGGAAGAACGGAAGTACTCTCAATTTCACAAGAGACTTTCTGAAAGAGAAACTACACTGGAAAGGGAAAATTTTCCAAGCAAGGAGGATTGGGAGGATATGTGAAGAGAGGCCTCAACCCATAAAAGTCACTATGGAAAGCGTACAAGATAAACACCAGCTTTTGGGCAAAAAGAAACTCTTGAAAGACTCACACTTCTTCCTCGATGAAGATTTAACCAAAAAACAACAAGAGGAGAGAAGGGATGAAGTGGAGAAAATTAGAACAGCAAGAAATGAAGGGAAAATGGCATGGTTGTACAATGGTAAAGTCATTATTGCATTGTTTGGGCTGCTAGGAAAAATAAGGCAGAAAACTCACAACAAAGTAAAAATAGAGACTTCAATAATAGGGACGAAAACAACAAGAGCAACATGGACGGAAATGGGTGAAGACTCAAATTTGAGTCTTATGTGCCAAACTGCGTAGCAGTCAAATCCTACGGAGGTCTACCTAAGTTTAGTTTGTTGGAATTGTAGAGTTTACCCTTAGAGGAGGGGACCTGGGTTAGGGCCTATTGCGGAAGGTAGAGACACAATTTATCTCATGGAAACTCATGAGCACGATGGTTGCAAAACTCTTGCATTTGATGGTTATTCAAAGTTGGTAGTTTGGAACAAGGTAGCAGAAAATGACAAAGGGTATGGGGGAATACTAGTTTTAAGTGAAAGAAAAGGAAGGTCATCACATTCAGTTAATTAAAGAAGATGCAAATAAACAATATTTATGGTTGAAAAATCAGAGAATGAAAATCACATAAGAATTGCAGCATGCTATTTTGCCCCTCAAGTCTAAAAGACTTACAAAAATAAGGGGCTTGACAACAAGGATCCGTATGAAGCTTTAAAACAAGATATTGTCGTGTACTCTTAGCAGCGAGAAGTTATTTTAGTGGGATATTTTAATGTTAGAACAACAAATAGTCAAGCTAGCATTCTTTGTTGCAAAGAGGATAACAATCCTATTTGGCTCACTGAAGAGGAGAATCCCCAATGGGTGGGGTGTTCAAAGATGACAAATTTAGCAATCATTTTGGAGAGGAGTTACTTACACTGTGTGGAGCTTTCAACTTAATTATTTGAAATGGTCTAGATAGATGGAAAAGGTCCAGGAACTTAACTTGCAACACATACAATGGGGCAAATCTCGTTGACTGTGTGATGTGTTCACAAAGCTTGATAGAAAATATAGATGAAGTTAGTATTGGAGAGCATATTTGGGACTTAAAATCAAACCACAACCCAATTTATATAAGGTTATCATGGTTAGAAGAAAGGCAACATAGGAGGAAAACCCAATGCTCTCGATAATCACTATCAAGAGGCAAAATTCTTCTAAAAAATTGTACTATCTTCAAGATAATGTTAGAGAGATTAATTCGGAAGGAGAAAACTGGCTTCAAAAGCTTCAAGATTCATGAGTTAACAGATATAATTCAAAGTCCACTTGAGAAGTGCAAAAGAACAAAAAATAGGAAATCATAATCAAATTTTTTTCCTGTAAATGCTTGGTTTGATGAGGAATGCAAAATGGCGAGGAGAACCTTGAAAAAGGTAGGAAAGGAGAAGATGAATGTAAAGTTATATAAACAGATACTAAAAAGGAAAAATATGAGTTCATGCAAACAAGGAGAGAAGAGTTAATATTTTTAAGCAAGAATAATCCAAATATTCTCGCAAGAACTGCAACCAAGGAAGAAGAAAATTGAAAATAATATTACAGCCAATCAATGGTTTGAATATGCAAGGAAAATCTATGAGAAAGAATTTGAGGCGGAGCCCCTCCTGGGATCAACACAAATTCAAAGCTCTTCAAGTTACAGGAGGTGTATAATGGAATTAAGAAGATGAAAATAGGAAAGGCAAAGGACTTCGTTGAACTTCAAGCAGAGTATCTAAAATGGGGAATGAACACTCTTGCACCGCATATCATGGAAATATTTAACAGCATCATTCAGTAAGGATTCCCAAGAGACTGGACAACTAGCCTAGCAATACGCCTTTTTAAAAGTGGAGACATTAATAATCCATCCAACTATAGAACAATTATGATCAATCCTTTGTTTGCAAAGCTTTTCGGCAGCATGGTAGAAGAAAAAATTAGTAAGTAGGCAGAAGTAAAAGAAAAGAGGGCAAGAGGACAAGCAGGTTTTAGGCCGAAACATTCTATAGTGGATCATGGTATCACGTTGAGACACATTGTTGAAAAGGTTTGGGAGGACAAAGAAGAAGTATTTTGGTGCTTTGTTGACTTTAAAAAAACATTTGACACAGTCCCTAAGGATAAGTTGTAGCGTGGAATAGAAGAACTTGAAACTCTTGTGCATTATAGAGTTGTTGTCCATAGACTTTATGAAGAAGTGAAAGTCAAAATTAGAACCTCGGCAGGCATTTTAGAAAGCTTTAGAAGTGACATTGGAGTCAAGCAAGGTTTCCCTCTATCCCCTACTCTTTTTGTTCTATATATTGATAAATTGGAAGAGTGGCTAAATCTGCAAGGTGGAGATGGTGTTCGGTTGGGAGAATTTGTGATAAAGCTTCTTTTATATGCTAATGATATTGTATTGATTTCTAAATTGGTCCATGGATTGCAAATGCACTTATATGCCCGTGAGCATTTTTGTTGATCCGGATTTAAATAGGAACGCAATAGATTACAGAGATAACCATAAATACAGAGATGCGATAACCATAAATAAATAGATGCAGCGGAAATTACACTTCATTTCATTAATGGAAAATACCGAAATATGCTTACAACCAGAATTGGAAATAAACCAGCTAGGACAATGGTAGCTTATCTCTGAGAAGAGATGTGTGGCTACATGTCTCTAAACTGTTCCGAACTTGTGTTACAATGAGGCTCGAAGGCCTATTTATTATTGAGAAACAATGGAAAACCCCTTCACATTCCAAAACCGACCCTTAGAAGATGAAACGCCAAATTGTGGGCCCCGTTTTGGGTAAATTGGTACATCAATTTCCCGGGGTCGTAACTTTGGCATACGATCTCCGTTTGACGCGTATGATAGCTCGTTAGAAAGATCTATCCGAGAACTACCATTGTTGGAATGGGCAACACTAGTCCATGTCCCATGGACCCATGTTGGCCCCGGATTCCCCAAAAAACGTCATTTAGGGCCTCAAAACGGCTCCGGAAGTTCAGGACCCGAAAAACTGCTAAAAATAGTAAGTTGTGCTACAATTAAGGAAACTGAAATTGCTGAAAGAGACAATTGTGGGGGTCCAAATGGGATAGGTGGGTGGCCACCAACATCCACCTGAATCATTTGTAGATCAATGGAGCCGCAAGTCAATACTAGCAAGACCAAAATAATGATTTTATCTAATAAAAGGAAGCAGAGCCAACATACTTTCTTCTTTGAAGACAACATTATTGAAGAAGTAAATGAGTACTAATACCTTGGGATTGATTTCAACAACAAACTCAATTGGGAGGACTGCAGAAAGAAGAGAATTTTAGGAGGGTGGAAAGAATTATATGCTCTTCAAAACAGATGTGGAGATGTAGAGTTATGGGATCAGAAAATGATTAAAGTGATTTTTGGAATCCTAGTTTGTCCAGTGATGCTATATGGGTGCGAATTGTGGGCTAGCAACACTCCCATCTCAAAATGGAAACAAATTGAGAAAATCCAAAAGCACTTGATCATGAGCAAGTTCAAAATAAAAAGTTTAGTACCTTATGAGATAATGTTGAGTGAAACAAGAGCAACTCCTATTGAAGCAATTTGTATGGTGCGGCTCATAAAATATCTAAAAAGAATTGAGCAAACGAGAGTAGGTAGATGGCCTAATGTTATCTTCAATAAAGGCATGAGTGAAAGAAAGGAAACATGGATGAAACTAATCTACACATGGATGCAAAAATGGAATATCTACCTGAGTCAATGCATGTCCCATAAATAACAAGGAGCTAAAGGATTTTGTTATGGAGAAGTTTCGTAAAAGGGTATGGGGAAAAGAGATAGGTAGAAAGAAGAAGTATTACATTAAGGAATTCAACTCTACGTCTGATCTACAACAAAAAGAGTTCATTGGAGCTAGCATTTCATGGAGGGAAAAGGTTCTTATTGCTCAATTAAGGACCAACTGACATCAACTTCGGTGTGAAACAAGACGGTTGGAAAAGGCCTAAAGAAGCTTGGGAATAACAAGTGTGTACATTTTGCATGCCTGGGGCTGTGGAACCGGAAAAACATTTCATTTTGGAATGTGATGCATTCAAAGACATCAGAGAAAGTTATGAGAACATGTTAGCATCAATTTCTTGGCATTATCTTTTTAGCGAGGGCATTGTTGTAAGGTTGGGCCAGCTCATCATCAATTTGAATCAGAAAAAAGATTGAATTGCAAAAAGCTAAAAATAGGGAACTAATGGTCTCATAGATTAATTTTAATCTCTTGGACCTTAAAATATCATTTCATTTAATTTCCAAAATATATAAATATTTGTAGTTTTGTAGGAATTTACAGGGTAATTTCCTCAAACAGAACACCAAAGGACACCGCTCACAAACAGATCACAGATCAATACACCAGTATTTTGACGTGGTTAAAACCCTCAAAGAGGGAAACAGTCCACGGCCTGAGCCAACGCGGCCACTTAAGGCAATTTATTAATAAAAGAATGAAATTTTACATAAGCTTCTCTCATGAACGGTTAACCTAAAAATGACCATCCATGCTCTTTAAATAGAGATTATGGACCAATCGGGTGTTAAGCCACGGATCAAGTGTCGGTAATACCGAGGAGAGAATGAATCATCGGATCACTACAGATCGTGACCATCGGATTGTAAGTTACAAAAGTACATAGTAAAGAAACACACTTTACCTAACTCTACACTAGACCAAGTTATACTTAACTATTTCCTATGTGTCGGAATATCCTAACACATCATATGTTATGATTAAAATAATGCAAAGATATTTTTAATTTCTGTATGATGGTTAATATTGGAGGTAAAAATATTATTATATTAAAATAAAAATGTTTAAGAGGAAGACCAATAATTTACTGTACAATGTTAAATACAAAATAATGTCGATGATTTTGTAGATGGAAATATTTGCACAAGAAAGCTTTGTACAATGAAACATAATAATATTAATTGGAGATATGTTGAGACCCCTCACACCGCCTATATAAAATACCTGTAACCATGTCACTTATGGCATCATTGGGTAGAGAAATAACGTAATAGTGTCAGTGTCATAGCACTCATAGACGAAATGGTCACTCACAATTTTTTATTTTTTTTAATGATTCAATTGTCAGGGAATGACAAATACCAAAAATAAAGTGCCCTCCACTAGGGGAATTATGTCCCATTAGAGCTCACTCATCCAATTGAAAATTAGAAATAAGGTTTCCAAAAACTTAGAAAAATATTTTTGGATTTACGAGAAAGTAGAAAATTAAACATTTTCCCCAAACTTTGGTTAAAATTGCAAAAACCAACAAAATAATGCAAAGTCAATGTACTTTGACCATGAGACAAATGCTATAATCCCAGACAAAACAAGAAATAATAACATACCAATGTTAGAAAAACTCAAATTTCACATAATCATACATAAATTCTATAAATAAAATTATATATTTGTAAAACTAAATCAATTTCTTATATTTTATGTTTTTACACCATATTTAAATTCATTATAAAAATGTCTTCAGTAATCTCTCCAAACTCAAAAATTGTTATTTTCCATATTTTCATTGCCAAGAAAATATCGTCTAACTTACACTTATTAATATGTATTATAAAATGTATTATGCTAATCAAGTTCGAAAACTTATTGAATGTAACTCACACTTCCTTAATCGTGATATATAATATGGGTTGATTATTATATATTTTACCCACAAAATACATGGATATATGGCCATTGAAAAAGGAATAGCATGTAGAAATGGAAGAAGATATTATCTAGGTGAAGTTTATTATAGGAAGAAAAAACAACTCCATAGCTAATGATTCTAACTTTGCTTATATAGGTATTTATTTTTGAACGAGTAAGAAATAATTTGATGTATTTTTTTGACCAAGAAAAAATTGTAAATAAAATAGTAAAATTTGATTTTAATTTTAATTTAGTTGTGTAAAAGTTTAAACATGAATTTTACATATAAACTTATAATTCCGTGGAATATTTACGTGGAAATTATAGATTTAATTTCGTGGACTTGAGGTTTAAGAAAACTGGAGTGGTCGTGTGTGGTGACCGTGATTATCAAGTCAAGAGCCTCAGAAAACTCTCGTGGATGATGTTGTTAAGAAAATTATTAATTTACTAAATTCAAACTTGTGTTTTTGGGTTTTTATTATATAAGATTTAACATTGAAATCACAACCAACTTTTATATATTTTCTATTTTTCCAATTATAGTTATAATTTTATATATATTTTATTAAATTTCTTCATTATAATGATGTGTAAGTAAAGATAAGTTAAAGTTAAGGTTTTTTTTATATAGTAGTTATCTTTATAAGTAAAGTGAAGTTTTTTTAGATAGAGGAAAGATGGTTGTTTATCAATTTAGAATTTTTTTAATTTTGGATCTATAAATGTTAAGAGGGATCAAATTTCTTGGAATGCAAATTTATTTTAAAAGAAAAGAGATCTGATCTCTCTTAGTACTTGGTAGATCCAATATTAAGATGGATTAGGTTGGTAATTATTAATAATGTTAATTTATCCCTCATATTATGCATAATATATTATAAATATTAAAAATACTATGCTTATATAACAATTATTTATTTTTCTCTTTTTGCACCTATTCCCCTAATTTATCTCTTTAATTTTCTCCTAGTTGACTCTTCTCTTTATTTCACTTGATTCCCTAATGTTCACCCTTAGCTTGTCTTATTTATCCTTGGTCTCTATTTTCTCATCTTTGAACTCACCATTTTGTCCCTAATGGTAGGTGAAGTGTTCACCCAAAAAATCGAACGTTTAATGAGGAACACACAATATACCTCCAAAAACACTTGTCTAATATGATTGAAAGTGAGAACCTACACACAAAAATAAGATAAACTTTTATGCAATGTTATGTATAAAAGATAAAAGAAAAAAAAAATGAATTTTAATGTGACATAAGACATAGTGAAGAAATTAATTACAAGGCGATAAAGTTTTATGAACAAAGGAATTATGAATGGAGTTTCAAAAAGTATAGGTAATAATTAAATTGGTTCATTTTGATGTGTTTGAACATGTCGTAAGATAACAACCATGGTAAAACTTTGTGAGATATGATATAAATTATTGAAATTTCCTTGTCATAGTAATCAGAGAGCTAAAGGAAAAAATTACAAAGTAATAAACGGGCTTTTATTGCACACTAAGTCAAGATCGATAATCGAAGAGATCACCTCTCAAAACTCTCAATATCAAAAGCACATCAATCAGAGTAGCCAATAATCAAACACCATTTTAAACAATAGACTACATACCAGTCAACAAAGCCAATATTTCATTTATTTACTCATAATATTGTTATGTTGTGGATTTAGATAGAAGAAGCAATATTATTAAATATGTGTTATCGATGTCCTCTGCCCCCAACATTCCTGATCATGAAGTTCAAGAAAGCTATGTAAAAATAACACAACATTCTCCAGTAATAAATAGTCATGACAACTTAGTAGTTGTTGTGGCTCCAACATGCTCAAAGATTTAGTTTCTTCTCATGCACAAGACTCCATGCAAATAGATTTCATCAGCATTGGATTGAATTCATTACAACAGTAAGACTCAGGAATTCTATTTTTTTCATGGAACTCAAATACTCTACTTCTTTTCAATGACTTGATATGTTTCTGATTTTGTCTCTGTTAATTTTTTTATAGCATAGATCCATTTTTCCATTGGCTATCCACCACGACCGCAGGTTATCTATGCTGTAACAACCCATTTTTCTTCATATAAATTATACATTGTGGTATTTTGATCACCTAATTTAGTAGATTTGTTGGGCATATCTTCTTAACTCACCATCCACTGCTTTATTATTGTTTATTGTTTAAAATTATATCTATCATTCTTCTTGTGGAATCCTTTTTCATTATTTTTTGTTTAGTCATGGTCGAAGATGTTGCTATTTCAATTAATCAATATAACTTAATTATTTTCTTATAGATGTTAATCATTCAATAATAATAAGTAATGTGTAATAAAGTCTACATTTAAAAAATGTTTACATCTAAGATATAATGTCTAATGCTTACACATATCCCTTATATTAAATGAAAAATGTTTATATTTAACATATAATGGCTAACGCCTACACATCTCCCTTACACTAAATTGTAAAATAACATAATAAATTGTGAAAAAACATTTTAATATATAAGAGATATTAATTTCATGCTTTCATTTTAAATTTATAATAAATTTTTCAAAAATATAAGTTTGTTTACCCACCATCATTTAATATAAGCATTGTTGAGATTTGTTTTTAATATTTATCATTTTTGTTAAAGAAAAATGGGCTTGCCAACCTATTTATTTAAATGGATGAAATAATTAAACAAATTTAAAAATAAAAAGAATTTAAAAACCATTTATATAAACTTGTATATAAATATTAATTTAATATATATAAATATTTTGAAACTAATTCTATAATAATGTTAATTATGGTGATCCAATCTAATATGGGGCTCTCGTTAGGTTGTTATGAAGCCAAACTATACAGACCATGTCCTTGTTTATGCGACTGATATATAAACATTTATGATTTGTATGTTATATTTTGATGAATGAAACTTTTTAAAAGTATAAGTGCTGTGTTCAGCGTAAATTGCGAAAATGATGATATTATAATTATTGTTGTGTAATAAAATAAATATTAAATCCAAGATAGATAGATAAATAGATAGATAAATAAATATATATATATATATATAATAATATTAATTTTAATTTAGAAATTTGTATTATCAAAAAAAGTTATATATATTTTGAGTTTTATTTTTTTGTTGATTTTGAGGAAAGCTAGATAGAAATTAAACATTAAGATCTTTAGATTATGGTTTTTTTTGCTCGATAAGAGCATTAGTTAAATAAAAAGACCATAGTATGGGAGGGTTAGAGAAATTTAGAGTGAGAGTGGATTGATAGAACAGATATATATAGAGAATTTACTAAAGAAGTTGAAGTGAGATGTTCTTTTCCTAATATGTATGATATTATACTCAGAAATGCCTAAGAAGGATCTTGGTGTGCTAGTAGATATTAATTATTTGTGTGTAGTTGGAATATTTAGTATGGATAGAAGTGGCTTCGTTGGGAAGCCACTGATGAGTTTCAGCCTATACATGTTGATTAGAAGTATACCTACGATCCCACCCAACCAGAGTTTCATAATGGGCTATTTCCTGGAACATTATTTTAGGAATAATTTTCTCGTAACAAGCTTAAGACTACCTGGACTAAGCCTAGGCACATTGCTGGAGATGGAAAAAGTGTTTTTGGGTAGAGGAGAATAGGGGGAGGAGTAGCCTCTACCCCTTCCTCAGCCAAAAGTGGAAGGAGTGCCACAGGTCATTTTTTTTAGAAGAATTTGGCTTAGGCAGGGAACAGGTAGAAGTGGTTTGAAAGAGGGATAGTCTACAAATAAGGAGAAACAAGTGGATTTGTGGAATAGGGGATTGAGAGGAGTGCTATGAAAATAGGGAATTTGAGTGAGGAGATGTGGGAGGGTCGAATGAAAATGAAAATTATGATTTGAGATAAATTGTTTGATGAAGAAATGCCATACCACAGATCGAAAAGTCCAAGGAATAGTCCAAATAGCAATAATTCGAGAAAAAAGTAGTTGAATTACAGAGAGAGTTACCCTACCTTGACATGGAAGAGTGCATTATGAAGAGACAGATGATCCAGGTTTATACCACCTGCAACTCTGGTAATCGCTAGAGTATAGAGTGCAGGAATCGAGTAGATGGAGTGTGGGAATGGTGTTGCATGGTCTTGATAAATAGACTAAGGAACCTCGACAAGAAGCATTTCCAACCTTAGATCTGGGTGTTGGACGGGCAACTGAAGGCATTAACTGTCCCCCATGAATGCCACCCATAATAAGAACGAATTGAGGTTTCGGTGGAGCCATTGGCATGCCCTCCACAACATGCATGGTTTGAGATAGGGAGGAGGTGGAAAGACCACCCTCCATTAACAGTTATAGTATAATTTGGAGTGGTACACTCATCCTGCAACATGGCAGGATGAACACCATGTTAAATGGATTAGCTCTAGGAGAAATCATTGTTCAAATTTGCAGTAGCCCGCAGGCGGAGTCGAAATTGAGTTAACTTGTATTGAAGAAGTGAACACTACATTCATGGTGGGTGACCATGGGCACCCCCGTATAGGAGGTAAGGGAATAGGTAGGCCTCCTCTCCCACCTCGCCCTGGATAGGGTGATGAACATTTTGATAGCAATGTTCCCCATCGATATCACAAGATGGTAGATGCGGAAGCTTAGGAGATTCATGTCACGGGAGATCACCTTTTGGCTTTGTGCAATCTTCTCAACCAAAACTTCAGAGACCATGAGGACATGAATGTTCATCTTGAGGGTAATGTTTTGAATCTATATTTCCACCTGCACCATGCCAAAGATGCAACTCAAAGAATCGTTGGCCTCCTAGGCATGCAACTCTAGGGCTCCTCCTCTCCTTCAACTAACACAGTGGACAAATCTCCCTCGCACACCCCAACTTAGACCACCAAAAACCACTTTAGAATCTGCAATCCATTTCCTAAATGTTATAAATCTCATAGATACTCGAAGACCACTTCAACTCACTTGGGTCCCTCGAACATTAAGGGTGGAAATGTCAATAATCGAGTGTCACACCATCTCCTCAGCAAATAGTGCAACCAGTGACATCGAGTCAGTCTTCTTCCATAGGGAACCTCCATCTTGATGATGAAGATTATTATAATCCCTACCTAGTGGTCTGAGAAGAACCTCCAGAGTGCTTGTTGGTGAAGCACGAATCTCAAGGAAGTTTTCTATGTGGCCATCACACAGTGTTTTAGTGCTCTTCAAGTTCATCTCCCTCTAATTTTTTATGTAATTATGCAAAGAACTTGCCAAGAGGATGTTTGGTTTCTCCTTTTTGGGAAGATGTTTCCTCCTATTTTTTCACTTTCTTGACTCTTAGTCTCATGGCCTCTAAATATCATTGGTTTATATTAGGCCTTAGAGCTCTGTTGCATGTAAATTTTGTACAACAAGTGTAATAAAAAGGCTTATAACTTACAAAAAAAAACAGGTTTCCATAATCAAGAGTATGCATTTGATCCGTCGTCAAAGTGTACTAGTCAAGCTTTAAGGAGATCCTTTCCTGAGTTGAGTTGTTGCCATAATTGTGCCTAGTACCAGGGTTGTAATTGTTGGAGGTGTTGTTGGAAGTCTTTTCCTCGAAGGAAGAAGGATTGATTTGAAAACTGGAGAGCATAAAACTTGCAATAAATTCTTTATAACTTGATTTTAAGGGCTGGAAAATTTTAGTTACATATTTGTCACATAACATGCAAATATCAACATAAACTTGCATAGAAAAGAACTTAGTCAATCATGAACATAAAACATCAAGACAAATATGATAACGAAGTTCACCCCCTCCACTGGGCTATGTCTCAGGATTTGCCTCCAAACGTCAAATCATTTTATTGTCTTTCTCCAAAAGAGGTTGAATGTATACAATGTTTTCCAAAAATGATCGAATCCCAAAACTACATTCTACT
This sequence comes from Pinus taeda, assembly GCA_000404065.3. Classification (NCBI taxonomy): domain Eukaryota; kingdom Viridiplantae; phylum Streptophyta; class Pinopsida; order Pinales; family Pinaceae; genus Pinus; species Pinus taeda. Next base: position 79,285 of record APFE031481391.1, on the reverse strand, counting down.
ACCAAAGAGCTTTCAAGTCCAATATAATGCAAACATTTCTCAGAAAGACATCCTCTCTTGAGATCTCAAGGCACTCAAATCAAAAGCTTCTTCAAAAAGTCCTCTAAACAAGACTCTCTCAAAAAAATCTCTCCAAAAAATCTCAAACAAGCTCTCACTAGCAACCTCTCTCTTCCTCCTCCAAAAGACTCCCTCAAACAAGGAGTTCATAAGAGAATTAACAAATTTTTGAGATCCATAAACAAAGGAGAGAGAATAAATCTCTTGATCCATAAAAAGAAGAACTTATAATATTTTTGAGGATGAAATTTCTCAACGCCACTAAACTTGGACCTTATCCACCTTTTCAAAAGAAATAATCCCATGAAAATATCAACTTCCAACTTGAATTTAGAAACCAATTTTAAGCAATATTCTCTCATAAATCAATTTCTATTTAAAATTTAAAAATGAACCATACATGAGCACTTCCATATGAAACTCAAACACTTTACATTCAAAATTAAAATACTCATAACTAGGCTTCAATGAACTTTTCCTTTGGTATGGTAAACTTTGGAAAATAGTGACAAGATAGACTAGATCATGCATCCCACAAAAAAAATCTTTTGGTGGACCAAAAGCTCAAGAAGTTGAAATTAATTATCATATCAGGGCATCGATTTTCTACATAAATAGGTACCATTCGATTATAGGGACGAACAATCGGCTCTTCTTGCTCTTCTCGAACAATGACATGCAACTCTCCCCTTTATTTGAACATCTAGAAACAATTTATGCTTCTCCCAGCACAAAACAATTGAAAATTTTATAACACCAATGCCATTATGCTTTGATTGCTTGGTGCACCATGAATTATCTAGATCACAAGAGAAAGTTACTGTGATATCACCGTGCACATTCCAGTCCTCGCGGATTTGTTATCAGGGAAACATTTACAAAATGTATCTTGCACGATTCTTATATCCAATAATTTGCTCAGAAACCCAATAAACTTAATTTCCTCCATCATGAGGACCCATAGGAAAGGTAACCTCGATAGAACATTGTGCTTTGTACAATTTCACTTACAACATTGTTGGGGAATATAAAAGGTATTGCCACGGTTAAAATGCATAACTAGCTTGTCTGCCTTTGGTATGCCACCCAAGTTTTGCAAGATTAGTGGAAGCGTTAATGTTGGTTCGATAATAACCACAGTAAAAGTAAGGGATTCTTGAATCAACTATCAATACCCCACTCATGTTGCACCAATTTTTTGAACCTATTAAACTGCCAAATGTAACTTCAGGAGTATAAATAGCAGAGTTTTGTTCAACGTTGCACTTACTTTTTGGACTGGCCTGGAGCAGCAGTATAACCAGGATTGTTTTGTTGTTGGCACATATTACACACACTGTCTCCTTCTTCAATGCACCAACGTTGTATATAATATATATACATTGTTGATTATCTTACTTCAACGCAATAATTGAAATGTAAGCATACATATTTGTCCTCCAGCGCAAACTCTACCAACGTATATTTCCACACGTTGTATAATTCTTTGAAAATGTGACTGCGTGGAAACTGCAAAACGTAGAACCTTCACAGCAAGTTCCCAGCTCCTTTAGTGGCCTATAGCTATACGACATCAATTTCTCCATACAACTGATTCCTATAATGTTTCAGCATATAACACAGACATGTTCTCTAGGTGTTGCACAATGTTGATCCGTTCTTTTTGGGCAATCTCTCTCACTCCTACTAGCAATGTCATCAGGTAATCAAGAAAACATTCAAAAATTCGGAGATAAGAGACCATAAGAAGCAACCATTCGCACTTTCAATCACCTAGGTTGTGAAGAAGAGGAACTCCAAATAGGGAAACGTTTTCAACAGTTTGACCTACAACCTCCTCACACTATTAAATTTATAATTTGAATTTTGAACAACGTTATAGTCTTCAACACCGGCTCCAGGCATTCTCTCAACCGTTCATTCAGCACCACATCACCTTACGCTGCACAAATCACGATTTTCCTCCTTCACCCAGCGGTAGTTTAGACAACAGGCGCACAACTTCTCAGTCAGCGTCCACTTGAGACAAAAATATAGTGCTCATGACTTAACAATTCAGTCAAATGGCAATAACCAAACTGTAATCACATGCTCATGACATAACAATTCAGTCAAATGGCAATAACCAAACTGTAATCACATTGAACACAAGAATCAAGGAACGAGTTCTCCTAGGCTGAACTTTTTTTGACATCAAATTTTCAAGGCAAAACAAAATCGCGTTCGCACTTCTCCGTGAGATTTGATAATCTGGTTGTGCTTTCATAACTCGTTTTACACAAAATTACAAGGCACACACTGTGCATGCAAGTCGAAAATAAATATGAGAGGCAAGAGAATATTTTTTGGATTTTTTTCATGGCTCAGTTCAACCCACTATTCAGCGTAACCACCAATAGGATAACCATTGACAATGGATTGGACCCCCCATGTTGATTTCGTTGGCGTGAAGTATGGAACCACAACCGATGATACGATTTCACCGCTGTCGTGGACTGTCATTGGAACTTGGCCACCGAATAACCACCTGCTGGATATGCTGACATAAACCATGGGCCATATATATCGTTGGCGTAATATATATTCAATCGCCAGATTGTGGACTTGCTAGAATAGTGGCATCATTATACGATAACTACACCACCGTGAGTTCTAACCTTGATGATGGAATATTAAATTTTAAATCTCGTAATCCAAGCTTGATGCGCTCCACTGTTGAGTCAGACACCATCACTATGAAGCTTTCCAGCGAAATATCTCAGCTATCACCGGTCCCACATTGCTTGAAGTCTAGAAATTGGTGATGATTTGAACCTGAGGATGGAAATGGTCAAGACATCGTTCTCGTTGTGGAAGCTACTACTATAGTAAGAAAATTTCAATTATGCAAAAATTCTAGCCATTTCTTACTAATCAGTTATGCAAAAATTCTAGTCATTTCTTGACAATCCACACGAGGTTATCAAACAAGAAAGGAAAAGAAACTGAATACAACCACACAAGTAAAAACTCAAGATTTATGTGGTAAAACCCTGACAGGGTGTCAAGGAAACATCCACGGGGCAAGGGATTTGAATTTCTATTCAATCAATAAATGATTCTCCATTACAATAGTTCGGGCATTCATTAGTTTTATATGAGCCCCCTCAGTTACATAATTGTTGTTTCGGTATAAAACTAACTTGTCAATAACTAATACAATTTTACCAAAATTTACATTAATTTGTTGTCAATTTCCAACAAACTCCACCTTGACAACAATTTTCCTAATCCCTCGCCCATGCCCATTCATCATCTCTTCTGCAAGCTGAGAGAAGTTAAACACTATCGCAACTTCTCTACTATAACTAGCTTTGTGAATATGTCTGCACAATTCTCCCGTATATGGACCTTTTGAAGAGCTACTTTTCCGCCATCGATCACATGTCTCAGAAAATGATACCTTACATCAATGTGCTTGGTTCTGCTGTGATAAACACGATTTGTAGCCAAGTGAATAGCACTCTGACTATCACAAAGTACATTCACTTTCTCTTGCATCCTTCCAATCTCATCAAGTAGACCCTTTAACCAGATTGCTTCTTTACTGGCAGCTATATATTCTACTTCGATAGTGGACAACACAATTGTTTCTTGAAGCTTTGACATCCAACTCATTGCTCCACCTGCAAGAGTAAATACATAACCTGTAGTAGATCTTCCTTTGTCCAAATCACCTGCATAATCAGCGTCTACATATCTGCAGACTAATCATTTACTACCATTAAAGATGATGCAATGGTCACTTGTGCCTCTTAGATATCGAAGCACCCATTTCACTGCTTGCCAATGTTCTTCAGCTGGATTTGCCATGAACCTGCTGACAACTCCAACTGCATGTGAAATGTCAGGTCTTGTAGATACCATCGCATACATTAAGTTGCCTACAACATTTGCATATGGTACATGAGACATATACTTCTTTCCTTCATCAGTTCTAAGACTCAAAACCGAAGAAAGCTTAAAATGGGAAGCTAATGGAACATTAACAGGTTTCACATTGTTCATACAGAACTTTTCAAGTACTTTCTCCACATACTTCTATTGTGATAACCAAAGCTTACCATTTTTCCTATCTCTGTGTATCTCCATGCCCAAGATATGTTTTGGTACTCCAAGATCCTTCATATCAAACGTCCTAGAGAGTTGAGCCTTTAACCTGTTGATCTCTTCCATGCTTTTGCTTGCAATAAGCATATCGTCAACATACAAAGCTAAGATAATGAATATGCCATTAGAACTTTTGAAGTATACACAATGATCATACTCACTTCTAATAAAGTTTTGGTTCACCATGAAGGAGTCAAACTTCTTGTACCATTGTCTCGCTGACTGCCTTAGACCATACAATGATTTCCTGAGCTTGCAAACTAATCTTCTGTTACGACCTTGTACAAAACCTTCTGGTTGTTCCATATATAACCCTTCATTCAAATTACCATGTAGAAAAGTTGTTTTAACATCTAACTCTTCTAACTCAAGGTTAAGTAATGCAGTTAGTGCCAACACAGTACGAATAGAAACAAGTTTTACAACTGGTGAAAAAATCTCATGAAAGTCGATACCTTCAACCTAAGAATACCCTTTTGCTACCAGTCTCGCCTTATACCTTTCGATACTTCCATCAACTTTCTATTTTAGTTTGAAGACCCATTTGCATCCAACAACACTTCTCCCTTCAGGAAGTTCTACAAGATCCCATGTACTGTTCTTGGCTAAGGAATCCATTTCTTCTTCCATAGCCGTTTTCCATTTTTCGCTATCCGTATCATCTACTGCTTCCTGATAACACGAAGGTTCCCCATCTTCAGTAATCAAAGCAAAAGATGAAGCAAAATCTTTATACCTTTTGGGAGTTTTTCTTTCCCTTGTAGACCTTTTTAGAGTGATTGGTTGCTGAACTGGTTCAGAAACTTCAGCAGTTTCCTTTGTACCTTCAACACCTTTTTCTCCAGAAGTCTCTTCTTCCTTTTGAGTGTCACCGAAAGGTCTAGCCTCCAACTGAATTTGTTGATTTGGTGATGCCTGTTATTGTTCAATTCTTTCAACATTTGATTTTAAAAGAGAAGATTCATCAAATGTTACGTCTCTACTAATGACTATCTTCTGCAATGTAGGATCCCACAACCTCTATCCTTTCACCGCATAGTCATACCCAACAAAGACATAACATTTCGATTTTGGATCTAATTTTGAACATTGTTTTTTAGGAACAAGAGCATAAGCATCACAACCAAATATCCTTAAATGTGAATAATCACAAGACTGACCTAATCAAACTTCTTCAGGAATTTTACAATTCATTACTACTGAAGGTGATCTGTTAACTAAATAACAAGTAATGGATATTGCTTCTGCCCACAACTCCTTTTGCAAGTTAGCATTGCTCATCATGCTTCCGACTCTTTCCATAAGAGTCTGATTCATACATTCAGCAACACCATTTTGCTAAGGAATATAAATGACAGTTTTGTGTCTAACAATTCCTTCATCCTTACAATATTGTTCAAATTCTATTGAAGTAAATTCACCACCATTGTTAGTTCTTAAACATTTAATTGATTTTCCTGTTCTTTTCTCTACCATTGCTTTAAATTGTTTAAAGATATTGAATACATCATCTTTCTTTTTCAGCATAAATACCCAAACTTTACGGGAGAAATCATCAATAAACGTTAAAAAATATAGAGCACCTCCATATGATACAACAGGGGATGGTCCCCACAGATCAGAATGAATATAGTCTAAAATATCTTTACTATTATGATTTCTAGTTTTAAATCTCTGTTTACACCGTTTTCCATACACACAATTCGACATCTTGTCCATTTCTTTCCGCCTTTCTTTTTTGGTTCTTTGAGGTTATTTCCTTATACTTTTGGTGCATTTCTTTTTGTGCCATGGGAAGAAGAAAAGTGTTAAAATATAGAGTTGTTACCTTGTCCTTGAGCTTGTCAGATGAGCATTCGATGCTTCTTGATGTATGCCCGGGCTATAAGTTCAATTTGCTCTGCTAGAATTGTTGTGGGGTCCTTATTGTCCCATTCCTCAGCCAATGATGGTAGGTCTATGTTTTTCAATTCCGCGATCTCCATGTCGTCTAGGTTTGATTGGACTTGTGAGGGTTCTTCCATCCCATAATCATTCAGACTTTTTTCATCTTCTGGTTGGGTGACATTCTCCTCCATATTTGAGTTTTTGGGTTGATTATTTTGCTCCATTTCGTCCTACACAATTGCTCTAGGTCTTGTATTGAATCTTGCTTTGTAAGGTGTTGTAAGATTAAGAATTGATTGAGGTCTACTATAGAGTTTGAGGAAGGGAAAATTTTAGGGGTGAAATTTCGCTAATTAGCTATTTTTTGGACATTTTCTAAAAAAAAATATTAGCCAATTTGGTGAAATTTTCACCAATTTTTTACATATATGATTAAATGGACAATATTCGTGAAACTTTTACCAATTTTAATAACAACTTACATTTTTTATTAAATATTCACCTACATTCTATATGTGTATCTTTTCAAACTAGAATAGTTGCCTATAACACTATACATAGGAATAAAATTGGGTCCTTAAAAAAAATCCTCGGTTTGAGGGTTGGGTATTCGTACCTTTTTTATTGGATTTATTTTTAGTGGCTACCTTAGTGAACCCATTATTGTCTTGAGTGGTTAGAGTTGCTTCTAGATCTTGGTTCGTTGGATAGACTCTGAAAAGGTGTTCATATGTGTGACACTTGTGGCATTATAAAGGTATTTGCTCATAGTTGATAGGTTGTTCCAATAGTTCATCTTCACAACTTAGAATGTTTTTTGCTCGAAGAGGCCAAGAAAGGTCCAGGTAGGCATGTAAACGGGCATATGATGTATAGTGACCATGTTTTGTTGTGTCTGAGAGCATGACAAATTTGCTAATGGTGTTCCTTATTCCTGTAGTATGTTGAGATCCTAGTGTTCTTGAGGCAGTGAGTAGAGGTGAATCCATACAGGTGTTGAAGAGAATTCTTCCTTCTCCTTGTTGAATTTGAGAACCAGGGGCTTCATGAATAGGCTGGTTGAGTTCATAAAATATGCCCCCCCTTAAAATATGTGGTCTATGTCCTCTATGTTATTGAATATGGATGTAAACAATCCTTTGGAGCCCAACTTGAGTTCCATGTCTCCTTTAAGCAACCAATTCTTTTTTATCTAGTTAACGGGGATCCTTTCCATGGGCCATTAACTAAAAAAAATTCAAATCATGTCATATTCATGCATATATTCCATAGTTGCCCCAATTTTTGAGGGGGTATTTCTAGGAGAGGAGCCTTTGTCATTTGTGGGAGATAGGTACTTACTCCTTTGGTGATAGTGGCAGATTGGCACTCTAGTGTACCCACAGCCTGTGTTTTAGCATTTTGTGCGTCATCAAGAGATGAATGTGTGGTTACCTTAAGCGTGGAGGGTTTCTCCGTTCTTTACGTGGAGCGATTGGTTGTTCAAGCAACCACAATGTTTCAGAAGGAGAAGTTTGCTCCCCACCTTCCCGTCCTTTCCCTCTGTGAGCACTAGAGTGAACATATACATGGAAGTTTTAAAGAGGTTTCAAGAAACCCTAGGACACATCTTTCTATTCTCTAACTTATATAACTTTAATTAAGTTTTTAGTAATAATTCATTATTATATGTTTTTATTTTTTAAAGGTTATTTTTTTTAATTAAATAATATTTTTAGCTTGAACAAAACATATATATAATTTTTAGAATAATTTAATTTTATTTTTTAATTATTAAAAATATTTATATATTAATAATATATATATATATATATATATATGAAGTTTGAACAATTAATGTTGAAACTCACTTACGACTAGAAGTAGCATGTGTCTATAGGGAAATGTTTAAGGAGAATTCTTAGCTGTCACTGTGCCATGAGGCACGGCCGTGGCCGCTGAATTCTTAGTAATAGTTTCACCGTGGCATTACGAGATTGCTCCACATCCCAGACCCCCACCTATAATCTCTACGCTACCACAGATAACTGGAATAAAATAATGTCGCTTAATATGGTTAATATGATTAGAAATGAAGTGCACGTGAGAAAGGAAAATAAAAAATGTGGGTGGTGGGTTTGCCGGTAGGCGTCGTTGGGGCACTTAACAATCGACCTGGCGCCCACCATTATTATTATATAATTAAATAGAATTGGCAAGATAATGTGGAGAAGACGGTATAGACGCTATTTAGATATTAAAAATAATAAAAACTAGTATTTACACATTGCCCTGGTTTAATTGGACTGTTTTTTCCTTGAAAATTTTGGTAAGGTTTTTATAAAATTTAGTAGGAGTTTTTTTGTAAATCCAAGTTTGTTGTTATACTTCAAGGTTTTTGGTGTTTTTTAGATTTTTAATGGTGCTTAACAAAAAAAATACAATTACAATTAACTTTTCAAAATATCACGTAAAAAAATTCTTATTGACGTCCGAATCTTTACCATACTACCTCATAAAACCTCACAATAAAAAACACATTCACCCTAATAATGAGAGACTAGAGCTACTTTTCAGGTAAGTCCATTCTACTTTGTCACTCTCCATTTCCACGTTCCTCTTTCTATTTTACAGGGAAAGTTATTATTTAAACATATAAAGATTTTTTTATCTTTTATGATTTTGTTTACCCATATCAGCTTAATTGCTTTACGGCACGGTTGTACACATCATTTTCTTTCATGGGAAAGTATAACGATTTAATTTAAGTTACAATAATAAATAAATTCTCCTCAACAAGTTTCACTTGTTGAAATATATAAACATGTTAATATCCATGTATCAAACGTATTCACCGAGTATATTTATTTGGCTTAATTTTGTAAATAAAAATTTTTATATAGTTAATATTTTATTAATTTTTTCAATTGAAGTGATTAATAATTTTTTTAATAAGTTTTAAGAGATAGTTTAAATGATGGAATTTTTGTTGTTAAGTATTTTGTCAATTAAGAGGTTATCAAATTTGCTTCACGCCCTTAAAATTATTATCCGTAAATGTAATAATACAACTCAATAATTGTAAACTAAAATAGAAAAAAACCAATAAATCACAGTTGAAAAGAAAAAGAAAAACATAAAATTAAAGTCTAAACTAATACCCTGTGGCCCTATAAAAACATGTTGCTCTTATAAAACATTTCAGAGGGATGTTCCTCTTATAAAACATTTAAGAGGGGTGGCATGACCGGTACAAGTGCTCTTATCACAATTTATAGACTAGCAATTGCTCCAAAAAGTGCAAAGAGAGACCCATAGAATTTTTAAATTGAAAAACATGTATTTTAATTTTCATAATTAAACAATAACAATTCAAACATTAAATTTGAACCTTTTTTTTTGTTTATTTTTTTACTAAATTTATAATTTGTAAGTATATCAGAGTTTGTTAACAAAAGCATGCATTCTAGAATGTCATGAAACATTAAATACTAGACCCTCAAAATGCCAATGCATTCTAAAAATCAACCAAATTTAATTAAATTGAGCATGTCACAGATCCATTTATGCATGCAAAAACATTTATAAAAAACAAGAAATTGTAATGTGGTTAAAAATTGTATTGCTAATAGATGGCTTCTTGTAAAACATTAAAAGTTCAAATTCAAAGGTTAGAATATATGCATCTAGGAATCAAATCACTATGCAAAGACATTGCATTCATATTTAATTATAGGTTCCTGAGAATTGAGATACTCAAGTAAAATTCAATTAAACACATGTAGTTTTTCTATGTTGAACTGTCAATAGTGTTTTTCCATTCAATTGTAAACGATGGAGAGTTCATTCATGTAATGGGAAAATTTGACATCTTTGCATATTCATCTAAATTTTTATTTTCAATGTAAAGCAGTAATTGTCTCCACAGATTTTTATGTAAAGCAATAATTGTTAGGATATTCCGACACATAGGAAATAGTTAAGTTCAACTTGGTCTAGTATAGAGTTAGGTATAGAGTTAGGTAAAGTGTGTTTCTTTACCGTTGTACATTTTGTAACTTACAATCTGACGGTCACGATATGTAGTGATCCGACGGTTCGTTCTCTCCTCGGTATTACCGACACTTGATCCGTGGCTTGACACCCGATTGGTCCATGAGTTCTATTTAAAGCGCATGGAGGGTCATTTGTAGGTCAACCGTGCATGAGAGAAGCTTATGCAATTTTTCATTCTTTTATTAATAAATTGCCTGTAGTAGCCACGTTGGCGCGGGCCGTGGACTGTTTCCCTCTCTGAGGGTTTTAACCACGTCAAAATACTGGTGTATTGATCTGTGATCTGTTTGTGAGAGGTGTCCTTTTGGTGTTCTGTCTGAGGAACTTACCCTATATATTCCTACAGGGTTTGGCATGACTGTTTTGTGGGAACATGGATGGTGGCACTTTCCAGGTTGTTAGTGCAATTGGGTAAAACCTGGGTCCATGTGTAGACAACAAGGTTGAGCCCGTTGGGGCGTGGGTCCATGAGGCCATGGAGTAGTGCATCCTGAAGAAAACTGTGGTCTAGGGGAGGAGGTTGATCAACTCATTGTGCACTCTCTAGGAAGAATTTAGATGCCGTCTCCCTTCAATTTCTTGAATGATGTACTTTATAGATTTCAAACCTTTTAGAGAAAATGGACCGGGTTCGGCATGAGGATAGGAATGAGGTTATCGTTTCATGAACGACCTCCAACAGAACTAGTGGTGTATGCTAGATAAGGTGGTTTTGTTGCATTGTGGGAAAAAAAGGATCTTAGAAATTCTAGTGCACTTGGAAGTCTGAATTGATCATATGGAAGCTCATGTTCACGAAGATTTCCATGCTCCCTCGGCTCCTGGCAATAGCCGAGGTGATCATGCCCCGATCCTCCTTCGGCATTAGTGATGAAGATTGGTTGTTTTTAGGTTTAGGGATTTTTTTAGTTATATTGGATTATTTGTTTCTAACTATCTAGTTGTCTCAACATATTTGTAATGTGGTTCTATTTTCAAGTGTGCTTGGAATGAGGACGGTAATTTTGTGATCTGTGATTGTCACGACATATTATAGACTTGAATTAATAGAAAATGTTAATTCAAAATAAATAAAAAATAAAAAACTATTACACTGTAAATAATATAAAAATAAACATAAACAGTTAATTTTCCTATATAATTAGTGGAACTATCTCTTTAAAAAAAAATATTTTAATAATATTTAATCTTGTTTTCATAAATAAAACCAAATAATATATATTAATATATATATAATTTATCTTTTATTTATATATATATTATATATATATATAATTTATTTATTTATTTTATTATTATTATTATTTATCTATAATAGGGTAGTTTCCTAAAACATATGGATGGAAAGGATCTACCATCTTTGCAAGAATATGAACATCGAGGATGAAAATCACTTCTTTCTAGAGTGCCCCGCGTACAACACATTAACATGACCTTCCTAACCTTTTTAAGATGTGAAAATTAATAGTGAGCTCGAGAGGCTTCTCTCCAAGCTTTTTGAGCATAAGAATTAAATTTTAAATCAAACTAAATAATTTGTTTCTTTAGGTTTGAAAGACCAAAATTTGGTCTCAGTGATTAGTTAACAACCATCATCATCATATATTTATTTGTGAAATTATTAACTTATTCTAATTATTTTATATTTATTTTATATATATTTTTAATTGAATAAAATTTTAAATACTTTTAATTAAAATTTTATCATATACATAAAATTTAAATTTAATTTTTATATAAATTTATTTAATTTTTATTTTAAAATAATATATAGTAAAGGAAAAAAATACTTATTATAAAATTATAACTATAAATATATTTTATATTTTTGTTGCTGAAAATTGATGACGTATTCATCATTCACGCCTTTCTCCATAGTGCGGAAACCCATCCATATGCGTCCATGGCTTACCCTAATCCACTCAGATGGACACCACCCTGAAGGACCATTGATTTTCGTTATCACAACAATATGTCTCTAGAAATACACCTCTTGTGTATTTCTACATATCAAAATACGAAAAAATACGAAAGAGACGCTTGTGGGTGAAGGGGATTTTGTTCTTTCTATCTATAGGTAGGGTTGAAGACACATTATTAGGGACCGAGGGCCGAGGGCCGAGGGCCGAGAAGAAATAAATAATGAGGCGAGGGTATCTAATAGCCAAGCGTAATCTGTTTTTGCAGGGCCGAGCAGATCATGGTTAAAGAAGTGCAGGGGCTTCTCTGGTTTTTTGTTGTGATCCTCCTTCTGTTACTGTTCAACATCATTCACTGTGTCGTGTCGTTACATCTCATTTCCATGCTCTTTGTTTCTTCTTGATCCACAGCTCAATTATCGTTTTTTATTACTGGCGCCGCTTTTTAGTTTATCAGAGTTCCACGAAATATTTGGTAGGTTATTATTAGCATGGCAGGCAGATCGGCACTGGTCTGTTGGCTGTTAATTGGATTCTATTTTCTCACTACTACTCACATTTATCGAGCGGAGTCTAAGTCTATGATAACCAGACATGACTTTCCTTCGGATTTTATTTTTGGCGCAGGCACTTCTGCCTACCAGGTCCGCCAATGCTTACTTCACTTACTTCCCTACCTTGTTCTCATGACTCTGCTTTATACGTTATATACACAATGTGTATATAATTAATGCTAAGCTTTGCCGGGCTATGTGGCTGTGCAGGTTGAAGGCGCTGCAGCATTAGATGGCCGAAAACCCAGCATTTGGGATACTTTCACCCACGCAGGTCGCCCCTTACTCAACCATGTTGTTTCCATAGTTCATTTTTGGACATTAATATCAAGCATTGAATGATCTACAGGTAACATGCCCGATAAAAGCACAGGAGATGTAGCAGCAGATCAATATCACCATTATAAAGTAACAACTTCTATTACTCCTCTCTTTGTTGACAGAAATATGTGATTGTGATAATTAACTACTTCACATTTTGTATATAAGGAGATGACATAGAGCTTATTATTTATCTATAATTAGTGTTTGCTTTGATGGATGATGATATTACTTGCCAGGAGGATGTTGCTCTCATGAGTGAAATGGGGTTAGACGCTTACAGATTTTCTATCTCCTGGTCTCGACTTATACCTGGTAACACACATACACAAATGTTTCTTCGTGTACAATCTAGAAACCTAGCAGTATATTGTTAATATAATTCTTTTCGACTTACAGGAATTGCATCCCTGCAGATGGAAGGGGAGTCATCAATCCCAAGGGGGTTGAATACTACAATAATCTTATCAACGAACTTATCCTCCATGGTAATATGATCATTGAGAAGAGCATCGTGAACTCTAGCTTTCCAGTCTTTCATTAAAATGCAAATAGTGCCAACGCTGTCATTGCGTTGTGATTGATTGGTACAAATCTTGCAGGTGTTGAGCCACATATCACATTGTATCACTTCGATCTGCCTCAAAGTTTGGAAGATGCTTATGACGGATGGCTCAATCCCCAGATAGTGTAATGCTTTATTATTTTTATGTTCGTTTTGTAATGTTCGCAAATAACTTGATATAGGATGAATTAAGAATTATTTAACAAAAGGATTTTACTACTGTTTTATTTAATGTTCACAAGTCTAGTGTTAAAATGTATTTAAAAAATCTGGGTGCACCATGAAAATGTTCACAAGTCAGTGTTAAAGTGTATTTAGAAAATTGAAAAATCGGGATGCATCAAGAAAATGTTCACAAGTGAGTGTTAAAGTGTATTTAAAAAATTGGGATTCACTATTATATGCTATGTGAATAGCTTGTAATTAGTTTACAAAATAGAACAAAAAATAGATCAAGGATTTCAAAATGAGTTTTTTTCTAGGGGCAATATATAGGAGTCTACGGGTCACAATATTCGACATAACAATAATAATATAACGGCACAATAATAACAATAGTGAACTTCTATGGGGCACAATAATAACAATATAGCGATAATACAATAAGACCTACAATGACAATAATAATAAGAAATCACTAGTATTATAAAGACCTAACATCACAACACTTCACTTTTTAAAACAAAAATCACACTTAGAACACACTTATTCTTATAAAATTTATTGGAAAATTGAGTTACATATTAATAAAATATTTCAAAACCAAACAGAGTTTTCCGAATAAAGACATGACCATGACTATTTTCTTGTTAGTTTTCCGAATAAAGACATGACTACTGCCAGACTTGTTTGAAAAAATAAAACAGAAATTTGCTGGATTTAAAATCCTGCAGTGGGAACACTCCAATGGAACAGATTAATAGTAAAGACGGATAGTAAAGACATCCCTTCTGGAAGAGACCCTCCTGAGAATGTTTCAACTGTCCCTCCTCAAATGGTTTCCATGGTCAATAGTTGTCTTTTTCAAATAAACTTGTTATTCTGTTTCAAATAAACATAAAAAGTTGTTATCATTATCACCTCAGTGTTGATCTGCACTGTAGGTTTTTCCTTAATATATGAAAGATGCCTCTTCATGAAGAGGTCCTCCCTTTGTTTAATTGGTTACCAGTACACCACTTAACATTGATAGTTTTTTTATAATTTGTCAGCAGCATTAATTCTTCTTCCTTTGATAAAGTTTCTTTCATAATTTGCAGTAGCTACTTTATTGAATTAGTTTATTGAATTGACTGAATGTATAAAAAAAATGAAGTTTTTCAAATATTTATTATTTTATTTTCTAAATATAATTTTTTGTGAATTTATTTTGAAAATCATTTCTCAATTTATTAATAATTTTTAAAAATAAATTTGATTAAAAAAAATAAATTTAATTGTAAAAAATTAAGAATTTTTAGACTGATAAACCTTCCTAATGCATCTAACTTCTTCATAACACTTTCATTCTCGTAACCCTTTCATTCTCCTATTAACATCCGGCGAGCATCCCTCAATAATATATTCATTCGCGTCTTTGTATTCAGCAAAATATAGAAATAACTAAAAATAGTTGCATAAAATCTGTTGCTCACAAAGCCTGAGAAACCGGGCTTGCCAATGTCACTGTTGAATATGGCTGGCATCTGTGCGCGCCGAGGTCCTATAATCATGTCTTCGAGGTGGACGGGAAACAATGTATAAAGATGGGCGTTAATTCTATATTTTTGGTTGTATGGAAGTTTAAACACTTGCTCATCTATAAATCTCAGACTCCACTGTATCAATTTTAACTTTTTTATTTTTTGTCAGATTTCTCTGGATTTACCTCATTGTCCATCATATTCTTTCCCGCATTCTTTCCCGTATGGGTGAGACAAAGTCTCGGTTGACTTAGTTGGAATTTGGTAGGAAGCCGCTGTGCTCTCATCTGGTCTGCTATTTGTATGTATGAATTGGGATGAATTGGGCCGGAGCAGCAACAGATGCAATCTAAAAGGTCAATGCCATGGCTGGTTATGTACAGCCAGGTTTCGTATTGTTCCTGCTTTACCTGATCACAAATGCCTTACTGGGAGCCGCGTTGTCAGTGCCTGAGAATGAAATCGCCATTGCTCTCCCCAGCGAGGGAAATACCAGAAGATTATCGGTCTGCAATGAGAATAACAAGTCTGTTTCTTGTCCGGTAAGCTGTTTCAGACCCGATCCAGTGTGTGGTGTTGATGGCATTACATATTGGTGTGGGTGTTCAGATGCTCAGTGCGTCGGCGTAGAAGTGGCCGAGATCGGTTTCTGTGAAGTGGGCAATGGAGGAAGCGGCCTTTTGTCTGGGCAGGCTCTTTTACTGGTACATATAGTGTGGTTAATTTTGTTAGGGTTCATTGTCCTCATTGGAGTCCCTTGAATTAGTGACTGTTAGGGTTAGGCTTATTTGGGTTTCTATGATGTCTGGATCGCTATTCTGCTGTCTGTTTCTTGTCCGGTAAGCTGTTTCAGACCCGATCCAGTGTGTGGTGTTGATGGCATTACATATTGGTGTGGGTGTGCAGATGCTCAGTGCGTCGGCGTAGAAGTGGCCGAGATCGGTTTCTGTGAAGTGGGCAATGGACGAAGCGGCCGTTTGTCTGGGTAGGCTCTTTTACTGGTACATATAGTGTGGTTAATTTTGTTAGAGTTCATTGTCCTCATTGGAGTTCCTTGAATTAGTGACGGTTAGGGTTAAGGTTATTTGGGTTTCTATGATGTCTGGATCGCTATTCTGCGGGGCTTAAGATTCTGCGGAAGTGCTGACCTGGGAAAAGAAAAACATCCGGCCATTATTGGGTTGGTTGGTAGTTGCAGTGCTCTTGTGTTCTATGTATCTTTTTCTTTATAAGGAAGTTTGGACGCTATTATGTCAATAGAAGGGTACTTTCTGATGTATTGTTTTTGCCAGCATTTCTGATGTATTGTTTTTGCCAGCATTTTTGGCTGTTGTTTTTGGGAAGTATTTGTACCCACATCACCGGAGAGGTGAGCCATTGATTGTTACATTTCAATAAAAAAAAACCCTCTGAAGGGTTAACTGATTTTTTAGAATATAATTGTTTGTCTTTCAAACATTTGTTGTGGTTTCAAACATTTGTTATGGTTAATGAATGATCTCTCTTTTTTTACCTGGTGACTTAGTATGACGCTACATGGGCATGTTTTTGCTAGTAGAGAACATACGTATCTTCTTATTTGATTTATTTATAGCACCGAAGGAAGCGCTTGTGATGCACATTAAATTCAGCTCAACCAAACTATTATTCTTCTCTAAACATCTATCTTCTTCATTGCGGCAGTCCTATCTCCGCCGAGAGGGAAATTTGGGTTGTTTTTCGAGAAACGTGTAGACAATCCTTGTATTATATCTGCCATTAAATATACACACTAAACAGCTATCCTCTGCATTGCACCATTCCTAACTCCGCAAAAAGGGAAATTCGGGTTGTCTTTCTACAAACGTGTAGATAATCCTTGTATTTCTCTCCAATATCCGCCAATAAATTTACACACCAGAAAAAAAAAAAAAAAAAAAAAAAAAAAAAAAATTGGAAGCTATAAAATCCAAGGTGAGCTGTTCTTAGTTGGAGGTCGGCCAAACAACATAAGCAAGAGACATTCATCAATCCTTCTCTGGACAAGTATTTACGTGTACAAAAAACAGAGCATCTCAGAGTATATTCTTAATCAGTATTGGGTTTGGTTTCTTAGTTAATTTTAACAGGAAAGGGTATCATTTGTATTAAAAAATGGCTGTGGCCAAGCCATACAGTAAGATAACAAAACAAATATAATGATATGACAATTGCCTTTCAAAACGACCCAAATTTAAAAATCGCCGTCTATTCTTACCTTTCTGGAGCTATAGCTGTAAAGCCAACAGGTACAATGTCTAGCATACTGAACTGGTAAAAAAACTACTTTGCAATAAATAATAAAAACCTGAACTTAAATGAAATCATGTCTGCCAAGGGCTTCTTGCTTGATGGCTGCCGGAAGATTGAATTCCAGAGCTGTATTTCTGATCTCCATGTCACGAGAAGTTTGCTGAACAGTTCCCTCATCTTTCACTGCAATACAAACCAAGCCAATGGATGCCTTTGGAGGGATGACCCTAGAATGTGAAGTGTCTTCATTTAAGTGTGAGCTTCTGGCTAGGCCTAGAGCCAGCCCATAGAGTGTCATACAGTTTGCTTCCACCTTCTGTATTTGCTTACTTTGACATGTCAATTTCCCAGAAATCTCTGCGTCACTTTTCTATCTGCAATTAGAAGAATAGCCAGTCTGCGGTTGAAGTATGAAAGGGCCACCTCAGAGTTTGGTTTCTTAGTTTTAGTTTATGTTTTTACTTAATTTCTTTTTGAAGTTTAGCCTTTATTCCTTTAGCTTGTATATTTGTTTTTTATGGAAAACTTCTCATAATTCCCCTTCTTCCCTTCCCTAGAATATCAAAATGGAGGGCAGCTCAACTGCCAGCCACCACAGCTGGTAACCCTGAGGGACTCTACTGTATTTGATCATGTGGCTTATGGCTTATCCTATCTGCAACAATACTTAGGCCGGTGGTTCAAATGATTGAGCTGACCTTTAGGGCTTTTTTAGGTGTTCAGATTTTTGGTTCAACTGATTGAGCAATCCCCTAGCGCTGCTCTAACTTTTAATTGTTTCTTGTTGCTTAGGTGTTCAATTTTTTTAGCTTCTTGTTTCTCATTTTCTTCCTTCCTTTAAGCTTGTTTAACTTGACTTTTTATCTTTGGTGTTGGTTTGGGTTTTCTTTCATTTTAGCCAACACAGTTTTCTCCACTGTATTTGTAAGTGGGCCCTTGATTGGTGGTGTGGAACGTCAACTCGGTAAAAACACAAATATTCTAGAATTCTCTTCTACTAATGACTTACACTGTAAAATCTGTAAAGAGCAAACACACTAATCCTAATTTTACTGGCGCCTGCAAATTCTAATAAACAGGAGAGTATCTCCTATATATATACTAATCTCACAATCAACCGAGGCACCATTTACTTCCACAAATGATCCTTCACATTGGCTAAAGGGTCGTAACAGTTGATCAATGTTTACTCATTCAAGACTTTATCAAATGATAGCATTGAACGACCATTATGCATTCTAATTAGTGTATACATTTCAAGGTGTTGCTTTAGACTCCCTTGACCTGCTATATAGAACACCTATGCTACAAAGTGCATTTAACTGCCATGGAACTGTTATATAACTGCCATGGAACTGTTATATAGATGATATTTGGATTCAATATGTTTGGATTATATTGAATTTCTAGGTTATATTGGACTTAAATTGTAATTTAGTGGTTCAAATTTTCTCAACAGTCACAACAGTCACATGTGAACTATATGGATTGTTATTATTACAAAATTTTGAATGCTTGATTGGATTTTATTATATAAACAATTGAAAGAAACGAAGAATAATAATTTGTATAATTTTGATTAAAGATTTATTTTATTTTGAGCAATTTATTGACTAAATTTAGTTTGAATGATTAAATTATTATAATATTTATTATTTTGAACCAAAATACAACTCTTTCAATTTAACATCTCTATTGGTCTCTCCTTGCATTTTTGGAACAATTACGACAGATTTTATTTTCCAAAATTAACCATTAAACTATAAACACATGTAGTAGTGGAATGTGTGATTAAATTTAAAAATATTATATTAATTACATGATCATGTGTTGTGTGCAGGAAGGACTTCAAATCATATGCGGAAGTTTGCTTTAGAGAATTTGGTGACAGGGTCAAGTATTGGATTACTTTTAACGAAGCAAATGCATTTCCTATCCTGGGTTATGATCTTGGTGTATGGCCACCTCAACGATGTTCTTATCCGTTTGGCAATTGTAGTGCTGGAAACTCCACAGTGGAACCATACATTGTTGGTCAACGTGTTTTGTTATCCCATGCGGTGACAGTAGAGCTGTACAGGGAGAAGTTCCAGGTCCATTTTTGCTCCAGGTTATCTGAAGATTTAATTAGGAGTAGGAATTGTTTTGACTGTTAAAAGTAGTTGGAATTTGAGGAAAAAAATTCAAAAATATTTGTAGATGTAGTGTTTGAATTATGTTTCTGATGGTGGAAATAGATTCAGCACTATCAAAAATCACTAAAACATCTAATGATAAAGCTAGACAAATTTTATTTAGATTTACAAAAAACTGTACCAAGTTTCTTCAAAATATAACCAGAATTTCCATAACTTAAAAAAAAAACAAAATTTCCGTAACTTTCAGGATCAAACTACTTCATTTATTTATTTCTTCCATCTTTATAATCATTATATAAGTAAGTAGAATTGAAATATGATCACTAATATATTTATGGTAAATATTAAATACAATGGAGTAAGTTAATCACTGACTCATGTTTATAGTCAGACCTTTTTATTTTCATACGCGGAGCAAACAAGTTAGTTATATTTAATTGTAAAAACAATCTGTCAATCATTACCTTACTGTATGTATTTAATCTTTGCAGTGTTTGGTAACTGCCAGTAAATGGGTATTTTACAGCCGAAGTATCACTCTTTTGATTTCGTTTAACGGCGTTTAACATATTTGCAGAAGAAGCAAAAGGGCTCCATCGGCATCTCCATCTATGCAGCCTGGTTTGTACCAATGACAAACTCGTCCGAAGACAGCGCTGCGACTCAAATAATCTTAGATTTCTTGTATGGCTGGTAATGGCAGAACTAGAAACCCCAACAAATAATGATAAAGTCACTCAGTACCGTTTGTTTGACTAAATTCCTTTGTTAATGTGTGAATTCATTCTCTGATTGAGCAGGATAATAGAGCCTCTTATGTATGGAAATTACCCTTCTTCTATGAGGAAGATTGTAGGTTCCAGGTTGCCTTCTTTCACCAAACAAGAATCCGAAAAGCTGAGGGGCTCTTTCGATTTCATTGGTCTCATCCATTATACTACTGCTTATGCTTCGGATGCTCCTAGTTACAGGGATTTAACCCCAAGAGACTTTCTAGAAGATATGATGGCAACTATTTCAGGTATATACCTGCCTCTAATGTCTTTAAAAACTAATAACTAGAGCCGGTACTCTTTTGATCGAATGCTCTACAGACAAATAAAACTATTATGTATTCAGCATATAAAGATTAAGAAATAAATTTTCTTCTATAATTTAAAGGATTGTAAATTAAGATAAAAAAAAATTATCAGGCCATAACAATTGTAATCGAGCTGAACACTGTCATGCAAAAGTTTACATTAAAATTTGACAATTAGATGTCAAACATCTTATTATCATTTATATTAACTGGTCATATATTCAAAACTCACCCGTTAGATGTTGGTCTGTCCTTTTTAGATATAAAATGGTTTGTATTTTTTAAATATACTAAGTCTAAGGAGATTTATGTTAATTATAAGTTAGATATCTAATACTGATCCAAAAAAAATTCTTTCCCAATAGGATTTGGACTCTAACCCATCTACAATTTTATAACTGCAGTGTATCGAAATGGCATCCCTATTGGTGAGGTAGGCATATGATCATATATTCATCTCTGCACTTAATACGTTCATCTGGATAGAGGGTGGACTAATATCTTCATACTGTTGTTTTAAATCCATTGATTAAAGCTGGCTCCTACTGGAATTCCTATTGTCCCATGGGGAATGCAAGCATTATTGGAATACTTCAAAGGACACTATGATAATCCTCCTCTAATAATTTATGAAAACGGTATGCTCTTGTGCTTGTACTACAGTATTGAAAATTCTATGACCCTGTTTTGAATTGTGTTCATATCCATGAGTAGGATATGGGCTGTCCAACAATGAATCTCTTCCACTTGCGGACGCATTAGACGATAACCCAAGGGCAGCCTGCCTCCATGATTATCTTCAAAGCTTGCTTGCAGCTATCAGGTACATTAGCCAAATACCATATCACATTCCAACTTCGAATGTTTATATTTTTCTTTGCAAAATAATAAGGAGACAAGTATATTTATTAAATTTGGAAGATTTATACTTTTCTTTGCAAAATAATAAGGAGACAAGTATATTTATTAAATTTGGAAGAGTATAAATTCATTTTTTTAAGAGATTTTATTTTTATTTTTATTTTACTTTATTTTTCTCAAAATTTATTAAAAAATGTTTTTTATTCTATTCTAGTTAAGATAAAAGTCTACATTTTTTTTATGAAATTGTTTGACAACATAGGATGTAATGGGTGAGTGCTTACCAAATTGGAGTGGAAGTTTGTGCAGGAATGGATCAAACGCCCGTGCATACTTTGTGTGGAGTTTGGTTGACAGTTTCGAGTTTTTATATGGTTATACAATCCGCTACGGGCTGTATTACGTGGATTTCAAACATAGAGATTTGAAGAGGTACCCAAATCTTTCTGTTCGCTGGTACACACATTTCTTAAAGAGATACACAGATCATCGGCCTGTCCGATCATGTTGTTACGACCATGATCACAGCTTTAGGAAAGAACAGCCACTGCTGGAAGCAATTTAGAAAGTGAGCTTCAACGGATCGATATAGATTACAATGGATACGAATCCTGTGAATAATGCAGGTTATTGCGCATAACGATATGTTTTTCATACAATATTTTCATTTTATGGAGTTAGAATCATACGTTTCTTAATTATAGTGGCGATCCGCAAATATATAATTTGATTTTGTTTTGAGTTCCATGCATTAGGTATCTCTAGATTTCTTTCAGTGTTCTACCCTAAGAATTGAATCCACTCTATGTCCGGTTTATGGAAATTATAAAAAGAGACTTCGTTATGGCAATTCGTCAACATTGTCTATCCATATATCTTTCTTACTTATAATGTTTGCCCTTTAGTTGAAACATTACACAAATCGTATTTTTTTCAATTTTTTCATTTTTATTGTTATTTTTATGATAAATTAGGTATGTTTTTATTATATATAAATTTGTTAGCACAATTATATTAATAAATCTGGTTGCCATATGTTTATAGGCATCATTTTCACAAGCTTATTTGTTGAGAGCATTATCTCATTGTTCCTAGTTTGTTTACTAGTTGTCATAACTATCAATCAAGATGTTATAGTGAGAAAATGGTGGCTCCATAAATCAGAGGATTCAAGAGCATGTGGTTGACATAAAACATGGTATGACTCACTCATATCATGAGCTTTGATAGAACATATTGAGAAGACAAAACACCATATTGGTAGAAGATGTTGAAAAAGCAAAACATCATATTTTTATAGATGACTTTAAAAGTTCATTGCCAAGATTTAGGAATTCCATCCAATTATATATATATATATATATATATATATATATATATAAATACTAATAATTTATTCATTAAATTCTAATTTTATTATGAAAATAATATTTTTTATATACAATATTTAGAATTATAAATTGATATTTTTTAATTTAAAATTAAAACTATTTTATTTTATATAATTTAAAATCTTCAAATATAAAGCTTTTTCACTGAAAATACAAATATTTGTGTCACACTCCCTAGTAACATTATCATATTATTTTTAATAATATCACATTAAAAGGATGTTCGTGAACTAGCTTATATATATGCATTACCATTTGAAGTTATGTTATAAGTGTAGTGACATTATTTAATGTGTATATTTTATTTAGAACTAGCTTATATATATGCATTACCATTTGAAGTTATGTTATAAGTGTAGTGAGATTATTTAATGTGTATATTTTATTTAGAAGTATTGCAAATATTTATGTTCATGGTTTTATTATATTGCACTGATGACCATTTTAATAAAGACAAATTACTCATTGTAGGTATGTTGTCTACTGGTTAATGCATGTTCTAGAAATTTTTTTGATCCAGGTCTAGGTGTGACAATGAACCCTTCCAAGACCTTTTATTTTCGTGATGTGTTAAATTGCATTTTTAAAAGAACATAAACGAATACCTCTACATGTTGTAAAGAAGAGGAATATGACATTCATCAACATATGAAAACATAAGCCGTTGATAATGGAGTTCGTCCAAGAGGGACTACGTCTCCGGGCCTCGGTGTCAAGATGGTTTAGGCTGTTGCATTAAGTGTTGTCAATAGTGATGATGTACGTAAGAGGTGATGTTGTTATCATACAAGGAAAATGCCCTCGTGCAGGAGTGGCTCCAAAAGATGTTCCACTACAGGAACTCTTAGTCAAAAGACTCCTATCAGTATAACACAAACTCATGCATGATGATCATGAGCATCCCACCAACATGGCATAAAAGGGATCTCAATGCAAACATACATGATGACAACATGAGTATCCCATCAACATACAACAAAGGAATCTAAAAAAAAACATGACGAATCATGACAACAAGTACATCACACATATGATTCCGCATCACATCAAGCAGGAATCATGAAAATGAGTAAGAAACAAGATTCCACATCAAGCATCAAACAGGAGTCTGTGCAGCACAATGCATAGCAAAAGAAGTACATGCCAAACTGCTGAAGTTGTTCGAGCTATCGATCTCACAACCTTAATCACATGGCAAAGGTTGCTCACACATAAATGTTGACATCTGCACTCCACTTAGAAAAGTGGCCGAAAAATAGAATGAGCAAATGAAAAATTTGAACACGCCATCAGATTTGTGGCATCGAATAGTGCAAAATTTACTGTCAAATTTCTAAATTCTGAGAAAGTGGAATTCTGGGGCATAAGGAATCCTTTACATTCCCCCTACATTCCTCAAACATTCCTTCCTCCGGATCCTCTGAAAATCTTATGCTCAGATCAAAATTCTGACTGCACCTTTAGGTACCTTGTGGAATTCTAAGAAAAATGAGTATGAAGTTGCTGCATTCTGACTATGGCTAATTTCAGCCTCCAAGGAATCTGGAAGATTCCTCAAAGATTCTCTTTCACTGGGAATCTGCAAATCTACTGCTCAAAAGGCGAATCCAACCTCACCATAGCATTCCCTGCGGAAATCTAAAAAAAAAAAAATGACTATAAACTTGGTTATATTCTAACAAAAATAATTTTTACCTCCCCGGAGAATCTTCGGGCATCAAAGAATATTCTGAGTCGAAATATGTGTCAAAGTTCTATCTCCTTTGTCTCGAAATCTGTGCCTGCTCCTGGTTCCTCCATCTACCTCCCTGGTGCATTGAAAAACTGGGTTCTTATAAAAACTCTCAGGCAGATATTCCAATGAGTTCAGTTTGGCACGCTGGTAGAGATGAAAAATGGTTGAGGAGGGGTCGGGTGGTCAAACCCCGCCCCTCCTTTTTTAACACATTATTGTTTACTGTTTTAACCAAAATAAAATTAGAGGGGGGTCGGGTCTGCATGGGCGGCCCACCCCCATAACTCCCTGCAATTTAAACATGGTGCATTCACCGATGTGTTGTGCTTTCGGTGCGTATTTAATACTGCGCATTAAATTGGATATGAGGCCACCCGGTGGGGGTCGGCCCATGTGGGTCAGGTGGGGGTGGTGGTCCAACATCTCTTTTTATACATATTTTTTTTATTTATTAATACAACATGGTCGTTTGTAAAAATTATGATTTTAAGCCGAATGAGTCATTTTAATGAGGCAACAATTTTGCTCGGAATCTCGCTAGAGTTGGCCAGATTCCTTCTGCCGGAAAAGTTCTAATTGTGTCTTTGTTAATCTTGCCGAGTGAGCAAAAAGTCAACCCAATTTTGACTACCTCTATCTCCTTCATCCAGACTTGGATTGATGAATCGCTCACACCACCACAATCATGATGACGAGATCTTTAACACGAACCTAGTTTGAGAATAATCCAAACACTTTGATTTTTTTAGCATTCATAAGCCCTCTTTGTCTTGTGTGTGTTGTTGGAGCCACCTGAATCAATCCTCCCCACTGAGGAGCTTTTGGTCCTCCAAAAGCATGAAAAACAATATGAAACTTTTATGTACCTTGTCTGCATCACAAGCGTCCTGAAAGGCCTCGCTTCCATCTCCTTCACTTTTGTTCTTCGAAGCCTTAAGCAATGAGCTGACACCTGCAACCTCAAACTATAGTACATAGTTTTTTTGAAAATTACATTCTTGACTTTCATGACCAACTAATAACCCAAGCATCCCACACTTGCCACAAGTTTATAACACATACTTGATGGTCAAGTTTACATCAAGATGGACACAATACCCCAACTACGAAAACAAGACCAACATATTATTGTTGCTTCAACAAGTGATGGAAAACACATCATCACTGCAACACATGATTTACAATAATAAGGCCAAACATTATTTGCCTTGACAAGTGATGGAAACACGACATCACTTTCAGAGTTTAAAATGCAACTCAAAATAAGACCAGACATCATTGTTGCTTAACAAGTGATGGAAACACGTCATCACTTTTACATTTTAAAATGCAATAAATGATTTACAAAAGCACGACCATGATAAGACAACATATCTAGAAACCATTTTTCACTTACCAATGTAAATGGGTCATCTCCTTGTGGCAGTTTTTCTTGTCGAACAATCGTTTCACCTGGTTCATGCACCGACACTCTTTATTTAAGACGTCGCTTTGGATGGAACCTCCAACAAGTGGCTTTTTGATGGCCACTTCTGTTGCAATGACTGCAATGGGTTTTCTTCCTCCAGATTTGTTTAACATGTTTTTTTACCTACTGTTGAGAGGCTCTTTCACACCTCATCCTTTTGTGTGCTGCTATTCTTTTCCAACACTTAGAAAATGTATAGTTATGTAATCCACAAAAGGTACATGTTTTTCGATTCCATGGTTCACATTCATCCCAAACAACATGATTATAATTGAAATGAACATTCGAATGTCGAGATTAGTTATACCTTTCCTTGTTGTCTTTGGTGTTGTGGAATTTTTCTGGTAAAATCCCAAAAACAACAAAAACTCACACACAGAGACAATGCTCTGTTTTTCACTCCATGGGATCTTTAACCACAGCGAAAACAAATTAAAATTTCTGAGCAACAAACAGAGTTTTCACACACCAAGGATTTCTATTCATTAATAAAAATTGATACAAAATTCATCCTCTTTTTCCAGAGGGATTCACCAAGAATTTCAAAAGAGATTACTCTGTCTCCTTTTGAAAGGATTTACACTGCTCTATGTAAATTTCTCATTTACATTCACTGCTGTGAAAACAAAAATTACATACACTGCTGTTGCATGCTCTTCTTCTTTTACTTCACACTGTTGTGCCTATTTCTCACTTACATTACATTTTACACTGCTGTGTATCTTTTCATATGCGCTGTTGCGTTCTACACATCTCATACTCTTGCGCTTCTGCACTCTGATAATGCTTTAACAAGAAGTATTACATATATATATAATAACAAAAAAACTTACATCATTTTCACTTGCCAAGCTGCCGTAAAATAAAAAAAAAAAAAAACAATAAAATTAAATGTTTTTACCAACCTTTACTTGTGCCCATACTCCCACTCATAGAAAAATGGTAAAATTAAAAACTTCACCAAAACTTACCAACCCATAGTAAATTGCATTTACTGTTTTACTGACAAAAATTGGCGATAAAGAAACTTTTACTTCACGTCAAATTTATTTGCTGCAGGATGTACTTCAACCATTGACTTTAATTGGATCGCATCGCACAATCACAATTTGCGGGAGGAAAAAATGGAACACTATTATATTAGTGCGATCTGCGATTTGCGATCGGATCGCATCGCACCATCACAATCGCAGAAATCAAGTGAACACAACGGAAGCTCCAAACATATATGCGATTTGCGATCTACGATTTGCGATCTGCAATCTCATCACATCGCAAGGTAAGAACTGCAGTTGAAATTACAATTTCAACACTCCCCTTTAATTTCAACTGCTGGGTTATTAACCATACCCAGACGCTTCCTTAAAAATTCAAAGCTTTTCTGATCCAATGGCTTGGTCAGAATGTCCGCAACCTGTTCCTGAGTGTTGCAATGTTGTAAAATGATTTCTCCATTGTTCACCAATTCTCTGATGTAATGAAACCTTGTATCAATGTGTTTCATTTGTTTGTAAAACACAGAATTCTTGGACAGGGCAATAGCTGAGATATTGTCACAAAAAATCATTGTTCCTTTTGCCTGCTCTTGGCCTAAGCTCTTCAACATCCTTCTCATCCAAACTCCTTGACATGCTGCTGCTGTAGCTGTCACATATTCTGCTTCTACTGTAGACAACGCCACAATGGGCTGTTTCTTAGAAGCCCATGAAATGGCTCCTGAACCCATGTGAAAAACATAACCGGAAGTGCTTTTCCGATCATATACACTTCCAGCCCAATCGCTATCGGTGTAACCAACTAAATCTGAACTTTCTGAAAAAGTATATAAAATACCAAATCTTTTGGTGCCTTTGACATACCTCAGAATTCTTTTTGTTGCTTGCCAATGTGCTTCTTTTGGCCTCTCCATGAATCTGGAAATTAAACTAACAGCAAACATTATGTCAGGCCTAGTTGCAGTTAAATACATGAGGCTGCCAACTATGCTCTTATATAAGCTAGGATCAAAATCCTTGCTGCTGTCCTCTTTCCTGAGTTTTAATCCCATTACTGTGGGAGTGACTGTTGCCTTGCACTCTTGCATGTTAAATATGTCCAACACTTCATTTACATATCTTGCTTGAGAGATAAAAATTCCATTTTCATTTTGATCTACTTCTATTCCTAAGAAGTATCTCAGCAAACCCATGTCAGTCATTTCAAATTCCTCTTTCATGACTACTTTAAAATTTTCAATGAGGTAAACATCATTACCTGTAAAAATCACATCATCAACATATAACACAACAATTAAAATTTTACCATCATTTTCTTTGATGTAGACGGTGGGTTCTCCCTCACACTTTGCAAATTCATTTTCCAGTAGATAGGAATCTATCCTACTGTACCACGCTCTTGGTGCTTGCTTCAGCCCATAAAGAGCTTTATTCAATTTGCATACTTTGTGTTCTTGGCCTTTCTTCTCATAGCCTAGAGGTTATTCAATGTAAACCTCTTCCATTAACACTCCATTTAGGAATGCTGACTTCACGTCCATTTGGTAAACTTTCCACTTGTTTTGTGCTGCTATGGACAACACTGCTCTCATGGTTTCCATTCTTGCAACCGGTGCAAAAGTTTCCTCATAATATCTCCCATACTGCTGCTTGTACCATTTAACAACCAGCCTTGCCTTATGTCTTTCAATTTTGCCTTCAACATTGCACTTGGTCTTATAGACCCATTTAACTCCAATGACTTCCTTACCTTTTGGTAACTCAACCAACTCCCATGTTTTGTTTCTCTCTATGGCATTCATTTCCTCATCCATAGCTTCTATCCATTTCTTATCTTTGATCGCATCTTCGAAATGAATAGGATCATCAACATGACAATACAAGGCAAATAAGGAATTCATTCCTTCATTATAAATGTCACTTAAATTTCTAAATTTCTTACCTCTTTCATTCAGTGTGCAAGTGCTTGAAGATGCACTTGAACTTCCACTTTGTGGTGTGCTTGGAGAAGCACTTTCGTTTCTCCTCAAGGGTGTCGCTTGTTGTCCTTGTGTTGGCACTGCTGTTTGGGGACGTGTTTCAGCCATCTCCTCATCATCTTCATCATGAGATAAACAGTTTTTAACATTCACTGTTTTCTCTATGCTTCCATCCCAAGCTTCCTCTTCAATGAACTGAACATCTCTGCTCACAAAAAACTTCTTGGTAGATGGGATATACAACCTGTAAGCTTTGGATTCTTCACTGTATCCAATGAAGATACATTTCTCCCCTTTGCTATCCAACTTTCTCCTTAGCTGATCTGGAATGTGTGCATAAGCCACACATCCAAAAACTTTCATGTGGGTGACGCCTTGCTTTCTCCCACTCCATGCTTCTTCCGGCACTTTGTTCATCACTGCTTTTGTAGGACACCTGTTCAAAATATACGCTACACAATTTACAGCTTCAGCCCAATAATCATTTGGCAAATGCTTTGCTTTCAACATGCTTCTCGCCATATCCATGATGGTCCTGTTCTTCCTTTCAGCAACTCCATTTTGCTGCGGAGTGTACCTTGCTGTAAATTGCTTGTGAATTCCATTTTCTCTACAAAATCGTAGGAATTCCTTGGAGATATACTCACCTCCTCTGTCTGTTCTCAAAACTTTGATACGCAGCCCACTTTGATTTTCCACAAGTGCTTTGAAATTTCGGAATTTTTCAAACACTTCACTTTTATTCTTCAGGAAATAAACCCAAGTTTTTCTTGTAAAATCATCAATGAAAGTTAGAAAATATTGGCTGCCTGCTAGTGATGGAGTTTGCATCGATCCACATACATCTGAGTGGACAATCTCTAAGGGTGCTTTTGCCCTTATGCTTTTCCCTGATGGAAAAATTTCTCTGTGTTGTTTTCCCAATATGCAACCTTCACAAAGGCTGTCTAGTTTCTCTATCAATGGTAATCCTCTTACCATTCCTTTTCTGCTTAGCAATTTAAGACCTCCAAAGTTGAGGTGTCCAAATCTCAAGTGCCACAACCAATTTTCATCTTTTGGTTGGCTTTGGAAAGCCTCTTAGGTAACTGCTGCAATTTCTTCTTTGTTTTTCAAATCTGCCCTTATTCTAAGAGGGAACATTATGTTCCTTGTCATGTTCACTTCAGCAATACATCATTTGTTGGGCGCTATATCCATGATGGTGCATACATCATTCTTAAATAAAACATTGTACCCCTTATGGACAAGTTGTCCAATACTCAAGAGGTTACATCTCATTCCGGGAACATAATAGACATCTGCTATGGTTTTCTTTTCACCTTTCTTTGTAAATATCTTAATTTCTCCTTTACCCATAACAGAAATTTTACTATCAGTCCCAAGTGTGACTTGTGACTTCACACTTTGATCTAAAGCAGAAAACAAAGCTATGTTTCATGTCATATGGTTGCTGCAACCAGAGTCTAGAAACCATATATCTTCACTATTTGTTTCAACCATGTTACAAGCTAATAAAACATTATTTTGGCTGATATTTTCTCTAGTGATATTTGTACTAGAACTATTATTCATATCATGTTGTTTCTTCTTACATTCACTGGCATAGTGCCCATATTTTTTGCAGTAATAACATTCGACATTGGATTTTTCATACCTTTTTCCTTGAGCATGATATTTTCCACTTTGTTGGCTGCTGCCATGGCCTTGGTTCTGATCTGAATTGCTGCCTCTTCCTTGAGCATTTGCTGGAATGTTCCTTCCACCTCTGTTCTGGCTTCTGCCTCTTCGTTTCTTGTTTCCTCTGCCTTGACCTCTTCCACTTCCAAAGGACATCTGGGTCTTGAAGGCTTGCTCTAGAGATGAGTTTTCATTTCTACTCAACCTCTGCTCATGTGTTATCAGTGATGCATGTAGCTCATCAACTAAAAATTTTGAGAGATCCTTTGTCTCTTCAATGGTGGTGACAATAGCATCAAACTTTGAGGGTAAGACCCTCAATAGTTTCTCCACAATCCTCCTTTCTTCAAGAACTTCTCCATGAGTCCTCATTTGTGTGACCAAACCAATCACATGTGTGAAGAATGAGTCAATATTGTCTGACTCTTTCATGTTCAGATTTTCAAAATCTCTTCTCAGCAACTGTAGTTTTGATGTCTTCACTTTCTCCATGCCTTGATAAGCTGTTTTGAGAGTTTGCCATGCTTCTTTGGATGTCTTAGCTGCTGCTATCCTTGGAAACACACTCTTGTCTATTGCTTGATACAAAAATACAAGGGCTTTTGAATCCTTCTCCCTATTGCTCTTCAATAGGTCTTTCTCTGCCTGAGTTAATCCGTTGAACTCATTCTCATTTGCTGGTTCTTCAAAACCATCTTCAACAAGTTCCCATAAATCTTGACAGGCAAATAGGGATTTCATTGTTATTGCCTAGTAGTCATAGTTTTTCCCATTAAACTGTGGGAATTGAGGATTAAAGATACCCATGCTAGTGTTGGTGCTAAAAATTCCTTGCATTTTCAGCTATGCTTAAAATTTTGACTGTGTTTAAAATACTAACTGTTCTCTCAGCAGTAACACAAAAAACTGGTCTGAGAAATACCTGGATTCTTTTGCTGAGTCTCCACTCTGCTGGAGAAGTTGCTGCAGCAAAAATCCTTCCTTCAGCTTCTTTGACGTCTTCAAAGAGCCTGGTCAGCTCTGATACCACTATTGTGGAATTTTTCTGGTAAAATCCCAAAAACAACAAAAACTCACACACAGAGACAATGCTCTATTTTTCACTCCACCAGATCTTTAACCATAGCAGAAACAAATTAAAATTTCTGAGCAACAAACAGAGTTTTCACACACCAAGGATTTCTATTCATTAATAAAAATTGATACAAAATTCATCCTCTTTTTCTAGAGGGATTCACCAAGAATTTCAAAAGAGATTACTCTGTCTCCTTTTGAAAGGATTTACACTGCTCTGTGTAAATTTCTCATTTACATTCACTGCTGTGAAAACAAAAATTACATACACTGCTGCTGCATGCTCTTCTTCTTTTACTTCGCACTGTTGTGCCTATTTCTCACTTACATTACATTTTACACTGATGTGTATCTTTTCATATGCGCTGCTGCGTTCTACACATCTCATACTCTTGCACTGCTGCGTTTCTGCACTCTAATAATGCTTTAACAAGAAGTATTACATATATATATAATAACAAAAAAACTTACATCATTTTCACTTTCCAAGCTGCCGTAAAATTAAAAAAAAAAAAACAATAAAATTAAATGCTTTTACCAACCTTTACTTGTGCCCATACTCCCGCTCATAGAAAAATGGTAAAATTAAAAACTTCACCAAAACTTACCAACCCACAGTAAATTGCATTTACTGTTTTACTGACAAAAACTGGCGGTAAAGAAACTTTTACTTCACGTCAAATTTATTTGCTGCAGGCTGTACTTCAACTGTTGACTTTAATTGGATCGCATCGCACAATCACAATTTGCAGGAGGAAAAAATGGAACACTATTATATTAGTGCGATCTGCGATTTGCGATCGGATCGCATCGCACCATCGCAATCGCAGAAATCAAGTGAACACAACGGAAGCTCCAAAAATATATGCGATTTGCGATCTGCGATCTCATTGCATCGCAAGGTAAGAACTGCAGTTGAAATTACAATTTCAACATTTGGTGGAAGTATGGCAATGAGATCTTGCCTCATCTCTCTCCCTGCAATGGACACTACCATGGGATGATGGGAATGTGTTCCCATCATTCTCTTTCCTCGATGATTTCAACATTGCCTCGGAATAATCTGACACCTTCAAGCATTCTCCTTTCGTATATCTCAAGCCTGGAAATTGAGGTCTCTACACAACCTCCAATGGTTGAGTTATGCCTTGGTTATTAACACCAAGTTTTTCTTCCTCCTCATGCCTCGTAAGGAGCCTCATGTTTGTCCCTATAATTGGGATCTCCAAATATCCAACAAAAATCATACTATGTGACGATGAAACCGAAAGGAAATCAACATCTTTTACCTCCTCTGTTGATTTAGAAAGAACTGATGAGGGCTTCTCATCATCTTTTGGTGGTGGTTCGCTAGCTGTCTTAGCACATTCCCCAACTTCTTTTCTGACATACCCAAGTCCTATCTGATGGGGTAATTCCTCCACTTTGATGGGGTTGCCTTGGCCATTAACGCCCAAGCCTTTTCCTTCATACCCCATTCTCCTCAATAGTTTGGAGCCAATTCATGTGGTATGATTTTAAAAAACAGCGAAATCATCATCAAGAAACATACATGAAGATGGAGAACTACTTTTTACCTCACATGGGTCACGCTTCAGCTATTCCAAGGCCTCATCCTTTGCTTGCAGTTGTCGTAGCAAACTATGTTTCTCCTCTTTCTCTTCATGTAGACGCATCTTCAATTCAGTTCTCTGTTTGAAGACTTTGCTTGTTATGCTTCAGTTCTTCCAGGGCCTCTTCTGTGGCTTGCAGCTGAAGCTACAATCGCCCCTTTTCTTCTTTCTCTTTCTATAAATTTTCATACATTATTTCCACTCTTTTGGAAATTTTGAGCATGGTCTCGTACATTGCTTTTTCATCCTCTGTTGCTGCATGTTCCATTGTTCACACTTGCAATTCACATCCATGCAAAGACCACTCTGATACCACTTGATCCAGGTCTGGGTGTGTCAACGAACCCTTCCAAGACCTTTTACTTTCGTGATGTGTTAAATTTCATTTTTAAAAGAGCATAAACGAATAGATCTGCATGTTGTAAAGAAGAGGAACATGACATTCATCAACACATGAAAACATAAGCCGTTGATAACGGAGTTCGTCCAGGACGGACTACATCTCCGGGCCTCAATGTCAAGATGGTTTAGGTCGCTGCATTAAGTGCTGTCAATAGTGATGATATACATAAGAGGTGATGACATACATAAGAGGTGATGACGTTATCATACAAGGAAAATGCCCTCACGCAGGAGTGGCTCCAAGAGATGTTCCACTACAGGAACTCTTAGTCAAAAGACTCTTATCAGTATGACACAAACTCATTCATGATGATTATGAGAATCCCGCCAGCATGGCATAAAAGGGATGTTAATGCAAACATGCATGACGACAACATGAGTATCCCATCAACATACAACAAAGGGATCTCAAAACAAAACATGAGGAATCATGAAAACAAGTACATCACACTTATGATTCCATATCACATCAAGTAGGAATCATGAAAACGAGTAAGAAACAAGATCCCACATCAAGCATCAAACAGGGATCTATGCAGCACAATGCATTGCAAAAGAAGTACATGAATACACTGCATATACCTCACATCCAGGGGCCATCTGAAGAAGCAGATGTCAAACTACTGAAGTTGTTCGGACCATCGATCCCATGGCATCAATCGCATGGCAATGGCTGCTCACACATAAATGCTGACAGATGCACTCCACTTAAAAAAGTGGCCGAAAAATAAAATGAGAAAATGAAAAATCTGAGCACACCATCAGATTTGTGGCATTGAATAGTGCAAAATCAACTATCAAATTTTTGAATTCTGAGAAAGTTGAATTTTGGGGCTTAAGGAATCTTCTAGATTCCCCCTAGATTCCTCAAAGATTCCCTCCTCCGGGGCCTCTAAAAATATGTTGCTCAGATCAAAATTATGATTGCACCATCAGGTTCCTTGCGTAATTCTGAGAAAAATGAGTATGAGTTGGTTGCATTCTGACTCTGAAAATCTGAGAAAAATGATTATATAGTTGGTTATATTCTGACAAAAATAATTTTTAGCTCCCCATAGACTCTTCGGGCATCAAAGAATATTCTACCTCGAAATGCATGTCAAGGTTTTGCCTCCTCTGTCTCGAAATCCTTGCCCGCTCCTGGTTCCTCCATCTAACTCCCTAGTGCATTGAAAAAACTAGGTTCTTATAAAAACTCTGGGGCGGATATTCCAATGAGTTTAGTTTGGCATGTTGGTAAAGATGGAAAATGGTTGAGGAGGGGTTGGGTGGTCAAACCCGACCCCTCCTTTTTTTACACATTATTGTTTACTATTTTAACCGAAATAAATTTAGGGCGGGTCGGGTCCGCATTGGGTGGCCCGCCCCCATAACTCCCGGCAGTTTAAACTTGCCGCATTCACCGGCGCGTTATGTTTTGGGTGCGTATTTAAAAGGCGTGTTAAATTGGATATGAGGCCGCCAGGTGTGGGCCGGCCCATGTGGGTCGGGTGAGTTCGATCCCCGCTGGCCTCACCTTCATCGTTTTATTTTTTGTGTTTGTTACATGAGGTGTGGGGTGGTGGGGGTGGTGGCTCACCACCTCTATATATATATATATATATATATATATATATATATATATATATATATATATATATATATATATATATATTATATATATATATTTTTTTTATTAATACAACATGGTCGTTTGTAAAAATTCTGATTTTAAGCCGAAGGAGTCATTTTAACGAGGCAACAATTTTTCTCAAAATCTACCCGCAATTGGCCAGATTCCATAAACGGGAAAAGTTCAAATTGTGTCTTTGTTAATCTTGCCTAGTCAACAAAATGTCAACCCAACTTTGACTGCCTCTATCTCCTCCATTCAGAGTCGGATTGACGAACCGTTCGCACCACCGTGATCATGACAATGAGATATTTAACATGAACCTGGTTCGAGCATAATCCAAAAACTTTGATTTTTGAGCATTCATAAGCCCTCTTTGTCCTCTGTGTGTCTCTGGAGCCACCTGGATCACTTCTAGATTTAGCATCTTAGCCTTAACTTGGCACCTGTCTCGAGTCTTGCATTTCATCCACGATCCTGGATGGAGATGCCTAATCAATGGTGGAGATTGTTCCATCCTAGGTCATGGTAACTACCACCCCCACACCCTCCATCAAGACCTCATTTTCTCCATGCAAGACAGGATATCGTTGCCGCCATCTCCAAGGTTCTATTGCAGCATTCATTTAACATTTTATCTACTACAAAGGTTTATTTCTCAATGCAGTATGCAAGGTTTATACTTGCAAACTATAGAGTCGAGGTAAGAGAGTTCAAAAGGTGATTTTTATCCTTTATTAAGCACAAGAGTTACATAAAATTCTTCATTTATTTAATGATTTTACTTGGCAGGCTTGTCGGTATACCAGTCATGGAAATGAGTTTTCAATTAATCATCTACGGGGGTCTCAAACTTTCTATCGAAAGGGTTATGCACCTTGGTAAAAACCTAATTCGAATGGTTAATTAATTCTATTTTTTATCTTGATCTAAGCCTATTGCAAACCCTGACTCTTACATGATTGTTCTCTTGGCAGGCTTCCTTCCAGTCACAAACGTGATTTATGAAACACAGGTATCGCTGCTTCTCAAAATAACTACATGTTCCAGGATTACTTGATGACATTTTTTTTTTTATTCTAATTCCTTGACCCACTTTATATTTTGAATGCAGGTACCTAAATTCTCTTTCTACTTTTCGTCAACGACATCAAGGGTTTCATTAATCATTCTGGTGTTACTCCCAGGTACAAGAACGACTCTTCTACACTAAGGGTTTTATGGCTAAGAGGATTATCCAAGACTGCCAAAAGGCTAGGATATTTTCTATAATTTTTTATTGAATTTAGACTATGAGGATTTCGAGTATTTTCATTAACCAAGTAGAATCTTTGGCTGAGATTATCATTGTTTGTAGCTAATTTCTAGTTAGCAAATTCCTGTTAAGATTAGAACTCAATTCTTCCTTTGTATATTCTATGGTTAGAGCTCTACAATTATAATTATAGATAAAACTATACTATTCTTTTCCATTGATTGAATACCGTTTTCATATGTCGTTGTTCCTATCTTATTCAAAATGTTTCTCAGTTTTGTTTTCTTGTGTTGAGGCTCTGAATTAAGATAATGTTTACTTGATTGAGTTCAAGTTCAGAATTAGTCTTATTACAATGATACAGTCTCCATGCCCTGCTTCACGCTATGTTTAAGATTATCTTTACTGAAATTATGTATTTGGCAGACCAAGGACTGCTTCCACGCTGGCCGACACTCCGACTAAGCCAGGAAACTAACACAGGATACCAGCACATGCTTTTCTTCCCAACCCTCAACAATATCAAGCTAGGGTTTCATATTTTATTTGAACAGAAAAGAAAGAAGTTATTTCCTAATTATGTTCAACCTCGTTCAATTCTTATTAACAATCTATATCACTTTAATCATAACTATTGGAAGACTCTATAGTAAATTACTTAGTACAGTTATTCATTCAAACCTCTATTGGTATAGATACATGTTTTCCTAATACACACAGACCTGTAACCTTGTCACAATATCCGTTTACATGAATTTATTACTACAAACTCATTTGCATAACTCTATTACACATTCTACATTGTATAACCAAATCAGGATGTACTCATTTGTTTCCTATTAATATTGCACCGAATTCTGGAGCCTTGTTTGGAAATCAATGCCTTGTTCCTCCCTACCACGAGACCAATCCCCAACTGTGTCTCCCCTCGTACTATGCTCATAAGCAGGGTATTAATAATAGTTTTGCACAGTTAGCTTCTGTTGCTATCTGGTCCTAACTAGAATTAGTCTAAGCCTTTCTATTACATGAATCCATCTGACCTTTCAACACGGTTTCTTAACACAGCTATTTTTTGGTTGTCATTCTCTCCTTCAAGTTATGTCAAGTACCTCTACCTTGTTGGTTTTCCCTTTCTTTCCTTTTCATTCTCAAGGAGAGGTTATGGGCAAGTAAACGCTTTAGCCATAACTGACTAACCACCTTGACATGTGAGGCACAATTAGGCATGATTTTCTAGGTGAATTGTTCATAATTCCTGCATCATTAAAAACACGATTTATTTATCAAATATAAAATCAAATATCACCTTTTTAATTTTTGACCTTTTCAAAGTCTGTCAACATTATCATGTCTTGTACTAAAGTAACTATTATTTACAATCTTCTTAGGGGATATTACATCTCTCTTCCCCTTTAAACCAAAAATCATCTTGATGTTTTCACGCTGCCAGAACAAGCCTAGGTAAGTTTCTCTCAAGTATTTCATCTTCTCAAGTAGCATCTTCTAGGCTAAATTGACACCACTACATTTTAACTTGGGTGATAACTCACCTCCACAGCGTGACTTCTCTCTGATCAAGTATATGTAGGGGATTGGTTAGAAACTCATCGTCCAACTCGACCTACAAACATAATGATTAAACACTTTCTAGATTCTTCCTCTTTCATGAAGGTTTTTTTTTGTTGGTAAAAGAAATAGACACACACACACATATTACTGTTTCACAAGTTACTTGTACGTTCTGCCAATTGATTATATGTTTAGGATCATATATGTACTTCTTTAATATAGAAACATGAAAAACGTTATGTACATGTATG
Organism: Pinus taeda; assembly: GCA_000404065.3. Lineage (NCBI taxonomy): Eukaryota > Viridiplantae > Streptophyta > Pinopsida > Pinales > Pinaceae > Pinus > Pinus taeda. Next base: position 40,735 of record APFE031481391.1, on the reverse strand, counting down.
TGACTTGGCAAGGTTAGTTGATAAGCTACCAGTCCAACCTGAGCTAAAATATGGAAAGGACCACAGAATCAAGGTGCTAGCTTGGTGAACCTATCCCATTATAAGGTGGTGAACTTATTGGTTCTTATAAAGTTTATTTTGGTTGTACATTTTTCTTAGGAGGCCCATTTTAGACCTCAAAAGTTCTCTAATGGGGGCTTATATAACTCAAACTGGCTCATGGATCAATCAAAATGGATACAGTTTGGTAAAAAATCTTGCCTTCTACAATCGTGGGTTTATACTCAGCTTGATGGTCTTCTAGAGAAGCATGAATTCTAGGTAAACTCCTTGTCAGTTCTCCCGTGGTCGATGCTTCTTGAATCTATGCAACATGTTCAATCCCCTTATGATAAGGACAATTTTTAACATAATGTGGTCCCCCACATCCTTAACACTGCACTAGGGGTCTAGTTGTTGGTTCCATTTCAGTTTTATTTGGTTGATCATTGGCTTTTTATTCATTTGGCAATCTAAATTTTTCTCGGTTCTTACTGACATTTCGATTATGCTGATTTTTGTAAGGTCCTTTAACATTTGTGGACCTATTTCCTTTAGTCCCTTCTAAGAACTTAGATCCCTTCTTCTCAGTCCACCGTTTTCCTCCATCCCCCTTTTGCTTTATTTGTTGATAACATATACGCGCTTTCCTTATTTCATCCATATTTTTGGATTGTCAAACTCTAAACACTCCTTCATAAATGTAGGAAAACTACTAATAAATAGTTGAACATTTGCCTTCTCCTCACGTATATAAGGAACATATCGTAGTGTTGTAGCGGCTGCAACCACCCTCCAAAATTTTTCCTTCGGTTTGTTTTGGATCCTCCCTCCTCGAAATCATCGCAGTTATCCTGCACTGATTTGGAACTTGTGTTTATTTGATTTCATTTGTCGTTTAACAACTTGTGTTCACTCACTTATCCCGTTGATCAACCGCAAGCACATCCAACACTTCTTTCACATCCGGTTAATCGTCTATTAGGAAAAACTACGCAAACCTGGAGGACAACTTGTCTTCCCCTAAGGAATTGTGCAAATCATCCCAGCGGCTTCCCTGCACTCAGAAATTGCACAAAGTAGGTCAGCTAGCCTTGCTCTCGGAATTGTACAAAGCAAGCCAGCCAAAACTCCTCGCCATAAATGCGTAGTTTCATCGAACTCACACTACTCTCAAAAATTGCATAGAGCAATCCAGGCCAGTTGTACTTCCCTCAAGAGATGCACAAAATTGGCCAAGATTCGCTGCTCTCTAGAAATGTGCATAGCAACCCAGGCTAGCCACATTGTTCTCTGTAATTACGCAGAAATGGCCAACTGCACTACTCTCCGGAAATGCGCAGAGTAGCCCAGAATGACTGATCTAGAAAATTGCATAGATATGGCCAGCGAGTCAGAGCCATTCAACCCAGAAACAACGCAAAGGTTTTCCCTTAGTGGTTGTCCATCACATGTGATGATAGGTTGCATGATTCCCTCCAAAATTGCACAATCCTTCTTTGCATGTCAAGCATCTTTTCCCAAAAAAACAAAATTAAAAAAAGGGAAAAAACATCCCTAGATTTTAGGGATCTATTTTTAGTAGCAAGAGTTACATGCAAATTTGTTTTTAGAAACTCCCCACCAAGTGTTCCTTTTCCTAGATTTGTGGCATGCGCGTCATAAACCCTAATTTCGCCAAATCTATTTAAACAAAGTCTCAAATATCATTCTTCACATTCGATCTTGGAGCTCTAAAATTCTTGAGGCATCTAGGAACCTCTGCACAGTCAACGCATATTTTCCAAGTTTGTTTTTATTTTCTTGCCTTTTGCTGCCTTTTTTGTCGCTTTTTAGTTTTTGGCTTGTATGAGTGTTGTTTCCTTGGTATTATTGAACGACCGTTGGAATTTCAATGTGTTTTAGCTTTTAGAATTGTTGTTCCAATTTTTTCATTACCTTTCCTTAGTGTTGCAAGCATAACATTATTTATGCACTCACAGTCGTCATTGTGGTGACTCGCTTCATGAGCTTCTTGGTTTTTACATTTGACTAATTTCTACACTTGCTTAAATTGCATGCATGCCTATTTCACTTAGATCTGCACTAGCTTCGCACATACATTTAGTCCTTCGTGTTTTTGGGTTGCCATTGGGAAGATCTGGGCTAGCTTGGCCCAGATCTTGTCTCTCCCATCATGCTCTACGCATTCCTAGCAGTCAAGGCTCTGCCTTGCCTCCTGGAATTGCGCAGAGGATTCTCACACTGTGTCCCATCTATTCTCTTCACAATCTTGGGAGGCAATTCCCAATCCTGCCCACTCAAACTACGTAATGCGCAGTTCCAACCAGCAACCCAGCCTGACTGTTTTGTGCATTGCGTGGTTTTAGTCAGCAGTCAACCTCACTAGACTGTGCATTGTGTAGATCCAGCCAACATTCAGCCTCACTGGCAGCTAGGACTACACAATGTGGAGTTCTAGCTTACGGTCTCCAAACTTCTAGGAGTCAATGCCGCACAATCTTGCCCAGCAATCACTAGTTTTCTGCCCAAATTTTTCTCGAGTTTGATGTTTTTAGCTGACATTGTCTCGCCATGAGTGTCTTCTCTATCTCCAGTTACCACAGGTTTTTGAGCATCTTCTCAGCAATACAAGTATCATGGCCTCAAAGAGAGTTGGATCAAAAGACATAGTTGAAAGCAATACTAGGGATGTGGTCGAACAGGGGTCTAGGAGCTTGCCCATGTACACAAACACACACTTGTTCATCGAGAAGGACATCAAGATCACATGGCAAGACATCAATACTATTTTCTTAGGCAGCGTTGAGGAGAATATGGAGGACCGACATGTCTATGTGAACATCCATAAGTCGGGATTATACAAGGTTGCATGCATGTTTCCTGTGTTCCCATGCACAAATGTGATCCACTGGATTTTCTCACACATTGATCCTAAGACAATGATATCAAACAATGTTAGTGGAGAAAAGCTTGCTTCCTTCAGGACGGAAGATTATCAACAGATGTATCATTTTCCACTGTGGATGAGCAGGATGGATGCACTATTCTACGTTCCCAACAACAACATGAACACAAGAGACATATTAAAGCATTAGGTAAGGGAGCCAAAAAAATTATGGACGACACTCAACTAGATATACAAGACAAAGACACTCAAGAAGGCATAGTAGTTCTTGGTCATCTTCGCATGGTGCTTGTATGGCCAAGAAAGTAGAGAGACCTTCTTGCAGAGTTGGGTTGCTATGTTGGATCAGCTGGTAAGTGAAGGAAAAGCTTTCAATTGGTCTGACATGTTGGCTCTCCAGCTGACAGTGCATGTATCCAATGCCTAGAGTTCGCCCAAGGATCAACAAGAAAAATTCTTCATGTTCTCCTACCTTCTCGATGCAATTTGTGCCCATCAACAGTTCCCTGGCATGGATTGTGCATGGACACCTTTAGAGATTGTTGTGAACATATATTGCAAGTTTCTCTCAGAATGCACAGCTACTGAGGAGTCATGGCTAGAATATCTGACCATCTCATCACCCCTATGTACATGATGATCTTTGAACAAGATCTGCCCTGCATGTCCCAGGAAACAATGGAGGTGTTGCTGAAGATTGCATATTAGTATGCCTCACATAAGGGTTGTACAATGTGTAGAAAGCTTTGCATGTGTTTCCAAGGTTTTCCACGGACAAGTTGGTCATGTAGGAGGTTGCATACCACATCTCGACAGGGTTATCAGCTGGATGACACAGGAAGAAGAAGGCACCATGGCTTACGCTTACTGTGTGAATTGGTTGTACATAATCTGGAGTTTGAAAGAAGTGGATGCCAAGGTCGAAGTCTTCAAGAAGTTTAAGTTTGACACCAAGAGTTTCAATCCGCATCATCCACATGGTTTATGTAAGGACCACTATCCGAGAGTGTACTATTCTTGGATCCACGAGGCATATCATTGACCAGTGGAAGACCCATGGAGATATTGCTATAACTCCTCTAGGCTCAATGAACTGGTCAACATGGCAATAGAGTGGCTAGCAGCACTCAAGGCAGCAACACCACAAGGAGAAACAATAACAACAACGACAAGCAGCAAACTTGTGCAAGACAAAGGCAAGAGGAAGATTGCCAAAAGAACAGAGACGGAGTAAAGCTACAAGTTTAAGGAAGACCCGCTTGTGGAAAAGGTATCTTTAGAGATAGATGCAAAGAGGTGACAATGCGATGGGAGGATAGTGCAAAGAAAGAGGGAGAAGAAAAAAATTGAAGATGTATAAAGGAATTTCTAGGAAGTCCAGTAGAAGCTCAAAGAAGAACAAGAGTTGTGCAGAAGAGAGAAGGAAGTGCAGCATGAGTGTGAACATGAATAGGAGGAAGCACAAGACGCACAGACAGTGTAAACTGCGCCGATATAGGTTGAAGACTATGAACCAGTGGCAAATGAGGAACAGGGTGAGTAGTCGCAGGAACAGGAACTTGCTCCGTAGGACGAACCGATAATAGAACATATGGACATGGAGATGGAGCAGTTAGAACAAGATCAAGATACCAACCTCATGCCAAAAGCAACCGAGGTCACTCCACAGACTTCACTAGCTCCAATAGTAGAGCAAGTCCCGAGTGAACAAGGGGATATCATTCTCCTTGAGGACCATATGGGAACAAAGGTGTACAAAATAGCCTTTGATGAGTCACATCACAGAGTTGTACAAGCACATAGAGCATGCACCCCAGATGAGCATGCATCACTTGCGCACTTTGAAGAACGGGTGATTGTGTCAGATGTATGAAGGCATCCATCCTCCTTTGCCGATGCTACAAAGGCTTATGACGAAGTCACAAGCTCGAGTGTTAAGTTCATGATAACAGAAAATGAGTGCATGATAATGGAGTTGCAAGAAGCCAGGCAGAGAGAGGAACAATCAATAGGATCTGCTAGAGCAGAGATGAAGAAAGCCATACTTGCTTAAGTATCAGCTCTTGAGATAGTCACGCAGAGACTGTATGAAAGGTTCGTCACCGTGCATAAGGTAGGTGTCCATCTACATGGTCATCAACAATGCTGGACCAAGATAGAGTGAACACTCACAAATATACATGTCGCAGTTGATCATGTACACACATGGACAATGAGGTACAAGGGAGCCTCACTTCACTTACACAAGATGATGAAGCTATAGGTAGAGTTAGACAAAGAACACATCTAAAGTTTGATCTGAAATTGAGGAACTCTCTCCACTCATCACTAGTGTTGAGGCTTCGTATGCATTGTTGTACACGATTTTGGATTTCATGGTGAGAAAGTATGGCACCCCGTCGATTGGTACGCTCACTAAGGGCAAAGAGAAGTATTAAGTCACACTAGATCTTGATGCATACTTTGATCAATTGATGCTCATGGCCACCATCATAGATTTGCAAGTCAACGCAGATAACATACAGATGTATATCGTCAGTCTAGCCTTGCTCAGGACTAGGTTGTGCATGTTACTGGATGAGTTGGACATAGATTCAAATTCAGTATACCGGGAAGCAATGGAGACAAGAGTTCGTTTCCTGAAAGACATCATCAAAGAGTACACGGACACCATTGTACACTAGCAAGCATGGCATCAGTTCATCACCGAGGATCACGGAGAGGAGGTTGATGAGCTAGTCTTTCCACAGGCATATGAGTCTTAGTGTTGTCTTGTCTGGCTGACTCAAGCCAATTTTGTCCCACATGGGTATATGTGGAAAATGTATCATTTTGTAAACATGATGTAAAGTGAAATTCCAAGTGTCATTAGTGGAATACAAACAATCATATGTAATGTAAAGAGTTATGTAATGAAGTTGAAGAGTCGTGAGGGTTGTCCAAGAGTCACAAAGGGGAATTTCAAGAGTCACCCCACCCTTTGTTATAAATAGAACCTCATAACTCATAGAACAAGCTTTTGGAAGCCAAGTATTTGTTGGGAATTTCTTAGAGAGGGCTTAGAGAGTATTGTGACGAGCCTTGTATTCTCCATAGTGCAGAGTGAGTATGTCTCTTTGGAGGAGCAAGCGGTGTTGATTGTAAAGTTCCACTATTGGGGCTAGTGGCTGTCATGGTTGTATGTATGGATGGAACTTTCACTTTATATAATATAATAGAGCCAACACATTTCATGCATATGTTATTATTGTAGTTCGACTATTCTGGTTACTTTAGCAATGTATGTAGTTTTAACTTACGCATTTGTGTATGGATTATTGTGTATGTGATTATATGAATATTATTGAAGCATGTTGTTGGTTTAACCCATCACTTTGGATTGTTGACTATTCTGCTTTCTAGTTTGTGATGTAATTTATCTCGTGTGTTCCTTTTAGGCTGTGTACTATTACATACTTCTAAAGGATACACTTGTTTCCCCCTCCATGTGTTAGAACCTCCCCATGCATCTCCCTTGACTCGCTGCAAGGTCACACACTTGCTTCCAGCAAGGATATTTGGATTACCTCTTCACACTATCGCAGTCAAGGCATAGATTTACTACCCATTGTTGGGTCTCCTACTCCAAACGGTCTGAGGTTTAATTGGGACTTCTTACTAGGGAAATCCCCTGACATGTTAGTGGGTCTAGCACTGCCAACATATATGGCTCTAGAAGGAGGTCTAGATGACAAGTTGAGTCCTCAAATTCTGTTTTGAATCCTCGCACATCTATCATGTCTTATGTTACACTCCGTTCTATAAGATGTATGTCTTATGGAAATGAATTTGAAATCCCAGAGGAGTTCTAGAATCTCTTGTCACATAACACATATGAAGGTGAAGGCGAAATATCTTGGCAAAGGCATAGTTTTTCCTTTGCCAATCTATTTGAAAACCTCGAAACCCATGAGGATTACATGATCTACACGTTGTTCGCATTCACATTTCGTGGGCACCCATTGCAATGGCTTATCACACTGCCCGAAAAATATATTCACTCATTTGGTCACTTTGTTATAGAGTTAGTTGATGCTTTCCATAAGTTTAACCGTCAAGCAGTTAATAAAAAATTTCTCAAATTACGGAAAGCCCCTTATGAATCCTTGGTGCAATTCTATGATCACTTTCATAATATCATATTTCAATTCCTAGAAGATGAAAATGATTGGAAATTTCTCAATGAAAACTAGGTATCTTCTTCACAGATATGATAATCTTCATATCTTGGAATCATTCGAACTAACCCCAACATACCTCGCTATTAGAGTTGCAAAATCCAAGGTAGAAACGGTTGCTGTCACAAGTGATTTTCCATCCACATCTCATCAAACAACTTTATCCCCATAGTGTGAGGCGGGATAAGATGCGCATCTGTATATTGAACTGTCACATCCTCCCACCCCACCTACTCTTGATTTCTGTACATATTTGGCTAACAAGGTTCTTGGTTGTCACGTAGACTTGTTTCCTCAAGCTCCATCCCTGCATTCTATTGATCCTCTAGATTGTACTTTGTTGTGTTCTCCCGTTCCAGACTCCACACTTGTTGTTCACGAGGATCAAGGTTTCAATGGAGTTGGTCTTGGGAAACCAACCTATGTTATCATTTATGATGAGTATCTGTGGGAATCTGAAGAATGTAGGTTTTAAGCTCGTACAAATATTACCTGCATATGAATTCTAAAACATAGAAAATAAACAATGCGAGCTCATAACACATAAAACACATATACACAGACATTTTCCCCTGGATCCTAAAACCAGGACTACCAGCTTGATTTTTCATTATGTCCTTTTCAATGTTACAATACATGTATATACATGATGAAGCATCTAATGCCATGGACCGAAAACCATCGCGTCCAAAACCATGTGCGAAAACCGTGCACAAAACCATAGGTAGATCTGCCCACCTAATATAGGGTCCAAACAAATTTCCCCGAGGCATTGCGCTAGGACCCTGTAGAGGGGGTCTAACTACCCCACTCAAACCCCTTATGACCCCCCCTACTACGCAATCGGCACAATGAAGGGGGGGCTCTGCCCCCCCTCTAACCCCTTGGTTAACTAGGGGAGCTAATTGTGGAAAGAATATAACACAACCCAACATTCTCCCACTTGTTGTTTTCTTTCCACAAGGGGCCACAGGAGAGCTTAGTCATTTATCCAGCCCTGCAATGCCCATTGTTTCTCTACACCAAGGGAAATTTTCAGAGCTCACATATTTTGTCAATGCATCTGCAGTATTCTTCAAAGTGTCCGCCTTTACTAGCAACACCTTTTTGTCTTCTATCATATCCCTCACAAAGTGATATTGAACATCAATGTGCTTTGTCTTTGAATGGTAAGTAGGGTTCTTTGCCAAGAAAATTGCACTTTGAGTATCACAGTCTCTTCTTGTAGCTCTTTGTACTAACCCCATACTTGAACACAATCTCTGCAACCAGACTGCTTCCTTGCTTGCATGAGTGGATGCCATGTATTCTGTCTCTGTAGTTGATAATACCACTACAGATTGTTTCTTACTCATCCAACTTACTGCACCTCCAATAGGTTAAACACATACCCACTTGTAGAAATTCTCTGATCCAAATCTCCAACCCAGTCTACATCAACAAAGCCACGAATATCCAAAACTATGTCCAATCCCGATCTTCCTTGATAGCACAAACCATAATCACTAGTGCCACGCAAATACCTGAAAACCCGCTTCACTATTGTCCAATGCTCCTTCCTTGGTTTTAACATAAACCTGTTCAATACTCCCACTACATGTGCAATGTCTGGTCTAGTATAGGCCATCACATACATCAGGCTATTGACTGCACTTGCATATGGAACACGAGACATGTCCTCTTCCTCTTCTTGTGCCTTGGGACACTGTTTAGCATATAACTTTACACCTACGAGAATAGGAACCTTCACCAGTTTACTATCCTTCATATTAAACCTCTGCAGTATTGTCTCGACATACTTCCTCTGGTTTAACCAAAGCTTCCTCTTTTCCCTATCTCTCTTAATTTCCATGCCCAAATATAGTTTGTAACACCAAGATATTTCATGTTGAATTTGGAGGAAAATTGGGTCTTCCAATCCTGGATAATTTCTTTGTCATTTCCAACTAGCAACATATCATCCACATACAATACCAGATAAATAACATGGTCACCAATTAATTTAAAATACACACAGTGATCTTCTTTGTTTCTGGTGAAGCCAAGTCCCTGTATAAATGTATCAAATTTCTGATACCATATCTCCGCTGACTATTTTAACCCATACATAGACTTCTTTAACTTGCATACCAGTTCTTTCTTACCCTTCAAAGCAAAGCTTTCGGGTTGCTTCATGTAAATCTCCTCTTCTAGATCCCCATGAAGAAATGATGTCTTCACATCCATCTATTCTACCTCAAAATCAAAATCATTAGCAACATATAAAAGTAATCTAGTATAAGCTACCTTGGCAACAATAGAAAAAATATCACCAAAATCAATTTCGACACCTAGGAATAACCTTTTTCTACCAACCGAGCTTTGTATTTCTCCATATTTCCTTATACATTTTTCTTTTTGTTGAACACCCATTTGTTGCCAATGGGTTTCCTTCCAGCTGGCAACTCCACCAGATCCCAAGCCTCATTTTTGTGAAAATATGCCATTTCATCAACCATGGCCTCTTTCCAAAGTTTTCCATCCTATGAATCTACTATTCCCTTCACAATTCTGGGATCATCGTCAGTAATAGATAAAGAAAAATTTGAACAAAAGGCTGATGGACTATACCTTTTTGGCTGCCTTTTTTCTTGAACTGATCTTCTCACAACCGGAGTTTGTGGATGTTCATGTTCTGATTCCTCTTCTGCTGTAGGGTCTTATTCTTCCTCCTTTAGCTCAAAATATATCTTCTCAAGCTCCTTTGATGGGACTTCATGTTTAATAACATCTTTCACCTCTCTAAACACCACATCTCGGTTGTACACAATCTTCCTTGTTACTGGGTTCCAAAGTTTATAACTCTTTAAACCATCCTTATACCCAATAAAGATGCACTTTTCAGAGTTACTATCCAACTTTGTTCTTTTTTCCTTTGGAACATGTACATATGCAGCACATCCAAATACCTTGAGATGTGAAAGAGAGGGTTTCTTACCAGTCCATACCTCTTGTTGAGTCTTATCCTCCAACACTGATGAAGGTGATCTGTTGACCAGGTAACATGCAATCTCGATCACGTCTGCTCAGAATTCTTGTCCTAACTTGGCACCACTGAGCATGCTTCTTTCCCTTTCCATCAACGTCTTGTTCATTCTTTTTGAAACTCCATTTTTCTCAGCTGTGTATGGAGTATTCTTCTTTCGTGTTAAACCACACTTCTTACAGAATTCTTCAAATTCCCTCTTGCAAAACCCTCCACCATTATCTGTCCTCAGCACCTTTATCTTCTTCTCTGTCTAGTTTTCCACCATAGCCTTAAATTCCTTAAACCTATCAAAGATTTCATATTTATTCTTAAGGAAATATATCCATGTATTCCTTTAGAATTCATCTATAAATTATACATAGTACATAGACTTACCCAGTGATGGAACCTTCACAGGTCCAAACACATCACTATGCACAAGCTCTAATATCTGTTTCAACCTCTTTCCACTAGAGGGGAAACTCACCCGATTCTGCTTCTCATATACACAATTTTCACATAAATCAAAATCCAGAGAGCTATTAGTCATACCTTCTACCATACCTTTACAGTGAATTATTCGAAGGCCGTTCTCATATGTCCAACCTTTTGATGCCATAGCATGGTCTTTTCCCCAGAGACCACTAGATTTTCTGTTCCACTTTTAGGAACCACAGAACTATTACACCCATTAACAACAATGCTACCTTATAGCTTGTACAGAGTTCCAATCCGAACTCCTTGCATCAATACCATTGCTCCCCAAACCATCTTGCACATATCCTTCTCGAACATTGTTTTACACCTGCATCATCCAGCTTGCTTACAAAAATTAGATTTCTGGCCAATGCAAGAATATGTAGAACACCCGGAAGTGTTCTAACCCTTCCACCTTGCAACTTCAACTTTACTTTTCCATGACCAACAATTTTAGCCTTCCTATCATCCCCTAAGAAGACATCACCACCATCGTATTTCTCATACTCGCAGAACCACTCTCTATGGGGAGTGAAGTGAAAGGATGCACCTGAGTCAATAAACCATGCCTCATGATCTACATATGTACTTGAAGAAGCCAAGTACACATCCCCTCCTTCATCTGAGGTGGTTTCCGCCTCTGTAGAAGGAGCATCATCAGATCCCTTTCCTTTTTCGAGAGCTTTAGATTTACAATCCCTTTTGTAGTGCCCTTCCTTTCTGCATTTCTAGCACACCTTTACAGGTTTTCTTGGAGATTTAGATCTCCCACTTGATGACCTATTTTTGTTTATGTTATGGGACCTTCCTCGTATAGATAAGGCATTACCATTCTGGCTCTCCATATTTTTCTGTCTCATCTCCTCCGTAAGTAAGGATGAGACTATTTCATCAAACTGCAAGGCAGTTGCATTGCTACCTATTGCAATAACCAGACTATCCCACGAATCTGGTAGAGAACAAAACAAACTAATGCACTTATTTTCATCTGAAATTTTAATATAAACAGATAATAATTGACTTACCACAATATTAAATGTGTTCAGATGCTTTGTCACCAAGTCTCCATCTTTAATCCTCAGGTTATACAACTTTTTCCATAGGAACAGTTTATTCACCAGAGACTTAGATTGGTACAAAGTCCCTCCCTTGTCCCATAAAGCCTTAGCCGTAGCTTTCCCTGATACATTTAACAATAATGAATCTTAGACACACAAGCGTATTGTGCTCTTTGCCTTCAGATCCAACTTCTTCCATTCTTCATCGGACACTCTCGTTGGTTTAGTACCTAGATCTACTATGATCCACTGATCTTCAATTACCAACAAATCTTCCATCTTGAGTTTCCATAACTCAAAACTCTGACTATTAAATTTATGGATCTATATCTTTCCACTGCTCACCATCTTCTTCCACCTCCAGAATCAATCCTGCAGATCTCCCACTGAACAAGGTCTACCATAGGCCCGAGTGAAACCTCTCAGCAACAAAGGCGTCCCCTTGAAGCCAAAACAACTTTGATACCAAATGCAGTTTTTAACCCTGTACAGAAATTACCTGCATACAAATTCTAAAACACGGGAAATAAACAATGTGAGAGCATAACACATAAAACACATATACATAGACATTTTCCACTGGATTCCAAAACCGAGACTACCAGCTTGATTTTTCATTATGTTCCTTTCGATGTTACAATACATATATATACATGCTGAAGCATCCAATACCATAGGTCACCGAAAACCATTGAATCCAAAACCATGTGTTAAATCCATGCACAAAACCATAGGTGGGTCCGCCCACCTAATATAGGGTCCAAAAAAATTTCCTTGGGGCTAACCACCCCCCTCAAACCCCCTGTGACCCCCCCAATGCACAATTGGTGCAATGAATATAACACAACCCAACAAAGAAGAACCCATGGTGAACGATGACCTCCTTCTATCCACACCTCATCCGATTTTCCCTGACATCTTTGGTGATTCTGCCATTGTTAATTTTATGCATGAGAGTTCATTCCCGAATGAATCTAATTTTGATCATTCACAGAATACATCGGATGTCAATCTGTCATTGCATAGCAGGGAAGACACATCTATGTTTGCAAATCCACTCAATATTTTGTCTGTCATTTCTGGAAACGCAGAGGGTGAACATTCTCGATTCTAAACAACCCCTCTGTACGATTCATCATATCACGAGGGTACTGATGAAAATATTGAATTTCCTTATCGTGGTTTTCATGATCTATTTTCTCCTTCATTTGATCATGATGTTGATTCATTCGTTGTTGATCTTTCTAAGCCACCCATCTTCGATGATCTACCTACTGATGAAGTGGAAACCCCACAAGCTATCGAAGCACTTCAGCCCGAGATGATGGTTATGTAACGTCTTCGTTGTCTTGAGGTCAATTCCACTCCAGATCAAAAATTTGTTAAAACACCCAAGGCTCCTCATCACTCTCATGTTTACATTGAAGATCAATCTAGTTCACAGAATTCACATCCTCCACCTAAATCACATGATCCCATTGCTCATGCATTAGAGGAATCATACATAGCGAGCACTCTTGCTTAAACGTAAGTTTTCTTTTGTTCTCATGTTTTCTCATTTTTCATGATCAAAAGAGTGTGCATGTTTTTCGTCTGTACATAGTGTGATGCATAACCATGATACGTCCGCAGAATTCTTGTCTTGTGCTTTTATTCTTTTCTTTTCTTTGGATATTTTTAAACTTAGAGTGCATTGCTCTTCGTTGTTATATCTTTCTTCTTTGATGGTTTACATGTTTATCTTTATTGTAAACCATGCCTTCACCAACATGGGTCGACCAATGCACTGATGGCTACATTGGAAATATCACTTTACATGAAGAGGCCCATGCACTGCTTAGTTTAGGAGTAGGAGTAGTGTTTGTTTCATTGTTTTGTTGTTTGAATGCTTGCTTTGTTTAATTTATTTGTGTTTCTTGTTTTCTTTCTTTGCTTTCTTACTTTTATTTCATTTACTTTTGTCCTTTGCTTTCTTTGTGTTTGCTTGGCTTTCACCCATAGGTTTAGTTTTGCATGAAACTGTGTGTGACTCTCGAGACACGCAAGGTAAAGTACAAGAGGACTCGTACAACTACCAACACTTGGTTATTTGTTGTCCTCTCTCTTTATGAAAGAGCTTGTTGTCTTCAGTTGATGATACCCTAATGGAAAATATGTTATGTTCAGAGTGAGTCTTGGTGAAAACACAATGCTTTCACTTTTAACTAGTAACACCTACTCTAATCAGTTCTTTTGGGTTAACCCTTGTTAGCTCAATCAAGTAGAGTAAGGTGAGGGGGAAAACCTTAGCAAGTATTGTCAAAGGTATATATAAAATAATTCTATAAATGGACAACCTCTTCTTCTCTCAGTAGTTGGGATCCCTTTTCCGCTTCTGGAATAAATATGTGCCTATGCACAATTCTTTGAAAAATGAAAAAAATGAAAAAGTGAAAAATGAAAAATATAAACAAGGTGAAAGAAGAGAAAGGCTTCATGTGTAGAGAGGTGATGCAAGTAACTCTGCCGAGGTACTGACCAGGATCACTAGCAGTGGAGCAATGCCTATGTTCCTGCATGACTCCGTCGAGGTACTATTCAAGCCTGCTAGCAGCTGAGCAACACCAGAGATGAAACTAAGACTCTGACAACTTTATTACTTGTGCACCAAAATACCCCTCATCCCCAATCGAAACAACTGACTTGAATTGGCTTGGAATGTGCTGACTGATTGAGAAAATGGTAAAGGATTGTATCTTTAACTCAAGCTTAGTATTGAAGCCATGACGATTGAAGAATCGAACAATAATTTTAGAGGAGTTAAAATTGATTTTCACGAAAAAGGTCTGTACAGAGACCTCGAGTTCTACCAATGTGTCACCAATGTTGTAGCAGCTACAACCACCATCCAAAAATTTTCCTTCGCTTTGTTTTGGAGCCTCCCTCCTCAAAATCATCGCATTTATCATGCACTGATCAGGTACTTGTGTTTATTTGATTACATCTCTTGTTTAACAAATTTTGTTCACTCACTTGTCTCGTCGGTCAACCACAAGCACACCCAGAACTTGGTTCACATATGGTTAATCAATTATCGTGAAAAGTTGCAAACTTGGAGGACATCTTGTCTTCTCCTCAGAATTGCGCAGAGAAGCCCAGCAGCTTCCCTACACTCAAAAATTGCACGGGGCAAGCCATCCATCCTTGCTTTGGGAATTTCGAAGAGCAGGCCAGCCAACATTGCTCTCTATAACTGCACAGAGCAACCCAGGCCAGTGTCACTACCCTCGAGAAATGCACAAAATTGGCCAAGTTTCACTGTTCTCTATAAATGCATAGAGCAGCCCAGGCCATCTGCACTGTTCTCCATAATTGCGCAAAACTCGTTAATTGCACTACTCTCTAGAAATGCGCAAAGCAGCGCAACATCACTGCTTTGGAAAATTGCATAGAGTTGGCTAGCCACCCATGGCCTCTCAACCCAGAAATAGCACAAAAGTTTTCCCTCTGTGGTTTTTTGTCGCATGTGCTAGTAAGTTGCTCGATTCTATCCAAAATTGTGCAACCCTTCTTTGCATGATGGGCAGCTTTTCCCGAAAAAGCATCGCTAGATTTTAGAGATCTATTTTTAGGAGCATGAGTTACATGAAAGTCATTTTTAGAAACTCCCCGCCAAGTGTCGCTTTTCCTAGATTTGTGGCATGCGTGTCACAAACCCTAATTTCGCCAAACCTATTTAAACGATGCCTCAAATCTCATTCTTCACATTCAATCTTCAAGCTCTGGCATTCCCAAGGCATCTAGGAACCTTTGGCACAGTGGGCGCAACTTTTCTAGGTAATTTTTTATTTTCATGCCTTTTGTGGCTTTTTATATTGATTTTTAGTTTTTGACTTGTAAGAGTGTTGTTTCCTTGGTTTTATTGAACGAACTTTGGTGTTTCAATGTGTTTTAGCTTGTAGAAGTAATGTTTCAAGTTTGGCATTACCTTTCCTTAGTGTTGCATGCATAACACTATTTTTGCATTGTCTATGCAATCCTAGGAGGCAGTTCCCGGTCCAGTCCACTGGAACTGCGCAATGCGCAGTTCTAGCCAACAACCCATCCTGATTGTTTTGCGCATTATGCAGTTTTAGTCGGCATTCAGCATCACTAGACAATACATTACGTAGATCCAGCCAACAGTCAGCCTCACTGGCAGCTGGGACTGTGCAATGCACATTTCTAGCTGATAGTCTCCTAGCTTCCCAGAGTCAATGCTGTGCAATCTTGCCCAGCAGACACTAGTTTGTTTCCCGAATGTTTCTCGAGTTGTTTGATGTTTTTAGCTGACATTGTCTCACCATGAGTGTCTTCTCTGTCTCTAGGTAGCACAAGTTTTTGAGCAGCCTCTTAGCAATACAGATATTATGGGCTCCAAGAGAGCTAGATCAAAAGACACAGTTGAAAGCAGTACTGGGGATGTGGTCAAACAGGGGTCTATGAGCTTTCCCATGTACACAGATGCACACCTGTTCATTGAGATGGACACTAAGATCACATGGAAAGACATCAATACTATTTTCTCAGGCGGCTTTGAGGAGACTCTGGAGGACCAACAGGTCTCTGTGAACATCCATAAGTCGGTATTGTACAAGGTTGCATGCAGGTTTCCCGTGTTACCATGAGTATATGTGATCCACTAGATTGTCTCACACACTGATCCTGAGACAATGATACTGAGCAATGTCAGTGAAACAAAGCTTGTTTCCTTCAGGACGAAAGATTATTAGTAGATGTATCATTTTCCACTATCGGTGAGAAGGATGTATGCACCGTTCTACACTCCCAACAACAACACGAACACAAGAGACATCTTGAAGTGTTGGGTAAGGGAGCCAACAAAGTTCAAGATGAAACCCAACCAAATATACAGAATAAATACACTTAGGAAGACATGCCATTTCTTGGTCATCTTCACATGCCCCTTGTATGGCCAAGGGAGTATAGAGACCTTCCCACAGAGTTGGGTTGCTATGTTGGATCAACTGGCAATTGAAGGAATATCTTTCACCTGGTTTGACATGTTAGCTCTCCAACTGAAAGTGCTTGTACCCAATGCTCGGAGTCCACCGAAGGATCAGCAAGAAAAATTCTTCATGCCTGCCTAACTAATCGATGAAATCTATGCCCATCAACAGTTTCTTGGCATGGGTTGGGCATGGAAACCTTTAGAGAGTTTTGTGAACATATATTGCAAGTTGCTCTCAGACAACAGTTATTGAAGAGTCATGGCTAGAATATCTCACCATTTCATCGCCCCTCTGTACATGATGATCTTTGAGAAAGATCTGCCCTGCATGTCCCAGGAAGCAATGGAGGTGTTGCTGACATTAGGATTGGTATGCCTCACCCATGGGCACCTTCATTAGGATGTACAACATGGAGAAAGATCTGCATGTGTTGTTGAGGTTTGAAACGGACAAGTTGGTCATGCAGGAGGTTGCATACCACATCTCGATAGGGCTATCAGTTGGACTACATAGGAAGAAGAAGGAACCATGGCCTATGCTTCCTATGTGAATTGGGTTGTACACGATTGGTAGTTTGAAAGAAACGGATTCCGAGGTCGAAGACTTCAAGAAGTTTAAGTTCATCCCCAAGAGTTTCAATCCGTGTGAGACTCTATGACAGGTTCGTCACTGTGCACAAGGCAGTTTTCCATCTACATGGTCATCAACAACACTACACCAAGATAACACGAACACTCACAGATATACATGTCGTAGTTGATCATGTATAGACATGGACAATGAGGTACAAGGGAGCCCTGCTTCACTTGCACAAGATGATGAAGCTGCATGTAGATTTGGACAAAGCACGCATCCGAAGTCTGATCCGGAACTATGAGGAACTCTCATCGCTCATCACTAGTGTTGACACTTTGTATCCATGGTTGTACAGGAGTTTGGATGTTGTGGTTAGAAAGTATGACACCCCATTTGGTACGATCACCGATACCAAAGAGAAGAACCAAGTCAAACTAGAGCTTGATGCGTACTTTGATCAGTTGTTGCTCACAGCCACCAATGCAGATTTTCAAGTCAACGTAGATAACATGCGATGTACATCACTTGTGCAACCTTTTTCAGGACTAAGTTTCACATGTTACAAGACGAGTTGGACAGAGGTTCCAAATCAGTATACCTACAAGCAATGGAGGCAAGAGGTTGTTTCCATAAATACATCATCAAAGAGTATGCATACACCATTGCACACTACCAAGCATGGCATCAATTTGTCACCGAGGATTACGAAGACGAGGTTGTTGAGCTGGTATTTCCATAGTCGTATGAGTCTTAGTGTTGTCTTGTTTGGCTAACTCAAGCCAATTTTGTCCCACATGGGTATATGTGGAAAATGTATCGTTTTGTAAACATGATGTAAAGTGAAATTCCAAGTGTCATTAGTGGAATACAAACAGTCATATGTAATGTAAAGAGTTATGTAATGAAGTTGAAGATACATGAGGGTAGTCCAAGAGTCACAAAGGGGAATGTCAAGGGTCACCCCACCCTTTTTTATAAATAGAACCCCATAACTCATAGAACAGGCTTTTGGGAGCGAAGCTTTTTCTAGGCATTTCTTACAGAGGGCTTGGAGAGTATTGTGACGAGCCATGGCTTCTCAACAATGCAGAGCGAGTATGTCCCTTTGGAAGAGAAAGCGATGTTGACTATAACATTCCACTATTCGGGATAGTGGTTGTCATGGTTATATGTATGAATGGAACTTTCACTTTATATAATGTAACAGAGCCAACACATTTCATGCATATGTTGTTATTGTAGTTCGACTATTTTGGTTACTTTAGCAATATATGTATTTTTAACTTCTGCATTTGTGTATGGATTATTTTGTATGTGATTGTACGAATCTTATTGAAGCATGTTGTTGGTTTAACTCATCACTTTGGATTGTCGATTATTCTTCTTTCTGGTTTGTGATGTCATTCAGCTTATGTGTTCCTTTCAAGTTGCATACTATTACAGGCTTCTAAGTGATACACTTCTTTCCCCCCTCCATGTGTTAGAACCTCCCCATGCATCTCCCTTGACTCACTGCAAGGTCACACACTTGCTTCTGACAAGGATATATTGCTTACCTCTGTGCGCTATCGCAATCAAGCCATAGCTTTACTACCCACTACTAGGACTCCTACTCCAAACGGTATGAGGTCTAGTTGGGACTTCTTACTGGGGAGAACCCTTGACATGTTGGCGGGTCCAACACTGTCAACACATAGCAAGGATGTGAATTTTGTTATGAACTCATCCATGGTTAGTTTTCTTAGTTGAAGGTCATGAAATTCCTTCACTTTTTCATCATAGAATCTTTTAGTTAAGTATTTGTCTTTAAAATGTTTCTGAAATTTTTCCCAGGTCGCACTTTGTTCATTGATTCCTCATACCGTTTTCACCTCCTCCCACCATAAGGTGGCCTTTGCTTGTAACTAATAGATCATTAATTGAGCCTTTAGATTATGATCACATTCATACAATTGGAAGTATCTATTCATGTTAATAAGCCAGGCTTCAGCAGCCTCCTCCAGTTCGCCATCAAATGTTGGAAGTTTTATCTTCTTAAATTATCCTTGCAACTCAACCTTCTATCTTTTATTCTTTTTATGATATGATATGTTGTATGATTCTTCCTCTTGATTCTCCTTATCACCTTCTAATTCCGGATTTTCGTCCCTTAGTTCTCGATTTCCCATCATATTCTCTTACTCTTGACTAGGGATGGGTTGTCATTGGTTTTTCCTATCATACAACCTTTTCATAATTTTTTCTTTTTCCTGCATCAGCCTCTCATTGTCAGCTCATAATCTGGCCATCTCATTCGTCAACTCATAATCTAGCCATCTCATTCGTCATCTCTTAGAATGTCTCCAATATAGTAGCATTGGTGGTGCATGATTCTTCTCCCAACTGCACCCACATTTCCGGATTAGTTTCAAGAAAGGATGTTGAACCTGCTCCTGTCACAGGCCTTATTGGTGTGAATTCTTCTCTCATCATAATGTCTCCTTCTCTTCACTCTCTATGAACATCACAATTTTTGTTCTTTCCTTATTAACCTAGAGGCCACAACTTTGCAACTATGGTTCTGATACCACTTGTTAC
The DNA here is from genome assembly GCA_000404065.3 of Pinus taeda. Taxonomy (NCBI): domain Eukaryota; kingdom Viridiplantae; phylum Streptophyta; class Pinopsida; order Pinales; family Pinaceae; genus Pinus; species Pinus taeda. The sequence continues at coordinate 20,885 of APFE031481391.1, read as the reverse complement.
ACCCCCTAGTAAATTATCGTATTACTTCTAATAAAAAAAATATTTACAGTTAATAATACATATGTATAATGAGGATAATTATGTTTTACCAAATTCAAGATGAAATTAAAAGGGTGTTCATGAGCCAGCTTATATATATGCATTACTATTTGATGTTATGTTATAATTGTAGTGACATTATTCAATGACTATACTTTATTTAGAAGTGTTGAAAACATTTACGTTCACGGTTTGATTATAATACATTGATGATCATTCTAACAAAAATAACCTACCCACCCTAGCTATGTTGTCCACCGGTTAATCCATGCTCTGGGAAACTTATGGATTTAACATCTCAACCTTACACTTGGAACCTGTCTCGGGTCTTGGGTTTCATCCACGGTCCTGGATGGCAATGCTTGATCAATGATGGAGATTCCTTCACACTAGGTCATGGTATATACCACCCCCACACCCTCAATTGAGACCTCCTTTTCTCCACGGAACACATGGTATCATTGTCACCATCTCCAAGGTTCCATTGCAGCGTTCACTTAATCTTTTTTCTGCCACAAAGGTTTATTTATCAAAGCCGGTATGCAGGGGTTATACATGCAACCTATAGAGTTGAGGTAAGAGAGTTCGAGAGGTGAATTTTATCCTTTATTAGGAACAAGAGTTGCAGAAAATTATTCATATATTTAATGATTTGTACTTGGCAGGCTTGTCGATATACCATTCATGGAAATGAGTTGTCAATTGATCATCTGCGGTGGTCTAAAACTGTCCGTTGAAAGGGTTATGCACCTTGGTAAAACCCTAATTCGACCCATTAATTAATTCTATATTTTATCTTCATCTAATATTATTGCAGACCCTGACTCTTTCATGGCAGTTCTCCTAGCAGGCTTCCTTCCAGTCACAAAGGCGCTTTGTGAAACATAGGTATAGCTACTTCTCGGAATAACTACATGTACCGGGATTGCTTAATGATTTTTTTCTTTTTTTATTATTATTCTAATTCCTTGACCCACCTTATATTCTGAATGCAGGTACCTAAATTCTCTTTATGTTTTTCGTCAACGACATCGAGGGTTTCATTAATTGTTTTGGTTCTATCCACCTTGTTCCAGGTACAAGAACTGCTCTTCTACACTAAGGGTTTTATGGCTAAGAGGATTATCCAAGACTAGAAAAAGATGGGAATATTTTCTATAATTTTTTATTGAATTTAGACTCTAAGTATTTCAATTATTTTCATTAGACAAGTAGAAACTTTGGCTGAATTTATCACTTGTAGTTCATTTATGGTTAGCCAATTCTTGTTAAGATTACAACTCGGTTATCCTTTGTATATTCTAGCACAACAATAGTTGTTGCTCAAGTTGACAAGATACAATGCTCGGTCACATGAGAGCTGGGAAAACCGTGGGGAAAAGGCTAAAGGCAAAGGCGAGACCCGCGCTCCAAAAACTGTCGGAATTTATCGGGGGCACCCTTGGGCGGTAAGAAGATTTGGCGAAAACGGAGCAATTCCACTCAGCGCCCGATGCGTGTCAAGCAGAGGAGAGAGAAAACCGCCGATCATCGTGCGCTAATAGTCGAGCAAGTCAACTGTGCAAAATGTGCAAATGGCGTCGGATATGGAGGCCCCAGATCTAACGGTTGAGAACACGCCCAATGGGGAGACCGGATTTAATAGCGAATTAAGCCGTGACAGAGAGAAGGTTGATGCCTGATTTGAACGCCAAGGCGGCAAATGACTCATTCCACGACGTAACCGAAGAATTGAACCGACGAGGAAAAAAAAGCAGGCGCAGTTCGCAAGAGGATAAGTGGCCACTCCCTGTGAGCCTGATGATGACGCCGAGATAGGGGACTCCAAGCGAAGCTGCAGCAGGCGGTCCGAAGGAGGTGGAAGGGGAATCAAATAGCCATGAGATTGACTGGCTTTAAACCCATGAACAGAGAATAGAAAGGACACGGAGAGGAAGAACCGAAGACAGAAGACAGAGAAGAGAAGAAACATTAAAGCAAAAAGCAGAAGAAGACAAAGGGCCGAGCTGACCAAAGGCAACATCGAGCACCAGAGAGCTTTAGAGGTTCAAGCCATCCCTGAGGGGATCTGTCAGGACTGACAACCGCATTAGGCTCCTTCCATCAAAGACCAGAGAGGTCAAGAACTAGTAAGGAAAATAGTTTGTGCACTCTAGTGGCTTGGGGAATCGAAGAACTACCTTGCCAAGCACATTCTGTTTCAGGAGACTCATATTGAGCTCCTTCATTGTAATTCTCTGCTTTAAGACACAATAAAAGAAGGCCACCACTAAGAGCTAGACCAGAGATGTAGCCCTGGAGGGTAGGGTGAACTCCTTATTAATATCTTGTGTTTTTGTATTTGCTTACTCTGTTTCTCTATTGTTTTTCCATTTCAAGTGTCTGTGTATTTGCAATCTGATCGATCTGTTGCCTAAATAACATAGACACACACTAGCACATGAGTATGTAATACCTTCGTTCAATAATTCTTAACTGAGAACACTCATAGGGTGATTTTTAGATCATAACCCCATAAACCATTGTAAGGATGTTCCTTTTAAAGTAGAAGGGAACATTTTTAGTTTATGTGGATAAGTGGTGTAATCATACCCCTAACACAAAACATCAAATTCAAATAAAAATGCATTAGGGTCTTCTAAAGTTGAACCATAGAAGTTGGGGAGACTTTGGAGTGGTATAGATTTCATGGGTGGATTTGCTTGTAAATCAACAATAGGAAATTATATTGTCGAAGTTTGCATAGTTGATGCAATCACATGTCCAGCCATTTGATAAAATCTGCTAATATTCCTCTAGAAGTCCAAAATTAGGAGGTACCAACTAGAAGGGACCAATATTATGGAGATACTTTAGTCCTTGTCTTAGTCTTACAACACTATTTAGATCAGGGGTCTTGATTCCTTCCCTTAATATGGGTTCCATAGGAGGCTCTTTCCCAGGAGTTTGGAAATCTAGGTTACTTGTTTGTCCTACTTCCACGTTTAGGTTACAAGAGTGCCCCTCACTCTTGTTAAGAGAATCAGGATTATCACCTAATGAAACTTGAAAACTCTCTTCAAATCCCAAGATTCTATCATGAATCTAAACCTCTGCTGCAACAAAAGATCTTGCCACAGGAATAGAAGTAGTGGGAGATCCTTTTTTGTATTTTTATTGGGGTCCTACTAAAGTGTGAGACTCTGATTTCTAAATGATTTTGTTTATAAAATTTGATTGTCCAAGGCCAGGTCGACCCTGGTTTTTGTTGCTTATTGGAAAAGATTATGGGTTTGTGTCTTTTTTATTCCTACCTGTAGTTCCTTTCATATTCATGCACACTAAATGACATGAAACTTCAACTGAGGGTAGACACCACCACAAGTTTTATCTAGGGTTTGTGCACAGGTTCTTACATTTCATCTTTAATATCCAACCCCTAGGGAATCAAACATGCATTTAAAACCACTCATTAGTATGGTAGCAATCATTTTACATCCTCCCTAATAATGGTGCCAAAATGTTGGGACTATTATATGCTTGAATAAGACAACTAAATTTCCAAACATTAATTTATCAACCAGGGATTCATCTTTTTTATTTCAAGACAATTTAAAAAGTATATGCAAGAGAGCTACCACTGACCAAGACTAATTATGGTACTAAAATGACCTACTCTTTTCAAAAAATAGAAACTTGATTAATTTTAACTCATCTTCAGAAACAACATAAAGAAACATTCACACCTTACTTTAACTTATTCTGCTAATTATAAGGTAAACTAATGCTTCCTACAAAAGAGTTGTGTCTAAAGTAACAACGATTGTAACTAAATAAATAGCAATAACAAAATTGTTAACTATTAATGAAAGCATCTATAATAAGTCAAATATTTAAATAAAGATCAACAAGAAATGACAGTGAAGATTAACATAGATAATTTTGTCGTACTTTTAAGAAACCATTTGTATTCCAATCCCAAAAACATTAGATATATTAAGAAAAATTGTATGCAGTTAAAATAACAATACAGATAAAAGACAGTCTTGTCCTGGAAATCGGCCCAACCACCAGGAGTAGACTATCTTTGAAACGTTGAGATCAAGATATGAATAATAGAAATATTTGATTAATTAAAGAATCTTTGCATTCAAATATCATAAAATGTGATTACAATAAGTACTTCAAAAATATTGTCTATCTCGAGTTGCATTTTTTCATCATCCTGCTTGCAAGAGATCCTTTGTTTTTATATTACAAAAATGAAATTATAATAAGAATTTTCTTGATAAAATACAACCTCAAAATCGAATATTCTCAGGACGTCCTTTCTAATTAAGATAGATTCTAATATCTCGAGCGAGGAAATCAAGAATCATGTTCCTCAAGTGACTCCTTAACTTAGAACAACCTCACTTGGAATCTTGTTGAACTCACTTCGAGCCTTGTTCCCTTTGTTCACACAATCTATTGATAATAGCATCTCATCCAACAAATATTAGCTCTTTTCATAATGAGGTAAACTCTACAAAAGCACAATCACATAAGTAATTTCATGCCTTCCGGGTTGAAAATGCCCCTGCAACTTTTATGAGGTTGATGGATGACATCTTGCAACCATTTAATAACTCATTCATGGTTGTATACTTATGCGACATCGTTATCTTCAGCCACAATTGGGAAGAGAACTTGCATCACATTCAATGGGTCCTTCAAACCCTATGCCAACACAAACTATGTGCCAACTTGGAGAAATGCACATCTGGCATGAGCCACGTCCGATATCTAGGATACATCATTGATTAGCAAGGTGCGCATGTGGATCCATATAAGATCCAAGTCATTCAGGATTCGCCAGGCTTGACCACTCTAATAGAGCTTCACATATTTTTGGGCCTTGTCAATTTTTATCGAAGGTTCGTGTTGGAATTCTCTCATATCACTTGGCCTCTGAGTCAAGTTACTAAGGGTGGAGAAAAAGAAAATATTTTATGTTCCAAGTCCCAACAAAAGACGTTCATTGAGCTAAAGCATTGTCTTTACTCTGCATTAGTACTCGCGTTGCTAGACCTGGAACAACCATTTGAAATTGAGAGAAATGCCTCTGACTATGCTATTGGTTCAGTTCTCACCCAACAAGGGCATCCAGTGGCCTATCACAATGAGACATTTTCTGATACAATTCGAAAATAACTCACCTATGATAAAGAGATGTAATCCATTGTGCATGCTTGCCAACAATGGAAACACTACATTTTGGGGAAGTAGACAACCATCCACATAGATCACCGCCCTCTTCAGTTTATCCAAACATAAGGGAAGTTGCAAAATGGTCACCATCAGAAGTGGTCCACATATATGAAATAATTCCATTTGAACATCAAAAACAAGAAGGGAAGCGCCAATTGTGTTGCAGATTGCCTCATTCATCCTCTAATTGTAGAATTGACCGTTGTTCTCAACTCTTGTGGCCACGAGACCTCTGGATGTGTTGAGATTGCAACAAGATGATGGAGCTTAGTGAAAAGAGTCGCCTTCACTAAGTGGGCCCGCAGGCTATTTTTGGCGCAAGTCTAATTTTAGACTATGTCTATTTTTAGACATATGGATCATGTCTATGGATTGCAGGTTACTGTTTATGGATGATTGATCAAGTTGAAAAAATAGATGGACTTCTATTTTTGATGAAAATGTGAGTGATCACAGTGTGAGTGATCAAGTCTATTTTTAGACTGGCTGTCAAAAATAGAAAAGTCAAATATTATTATCTCACAATAATATTTGGACTATAACTTAATCTTATTCTCTTGGAGCACTTCAGTTTGAGCTACAGAGGTGGCACATGCAGCTGTCAGAAGGAAATACGCTTTTCTTATGAGTCAGTTGAGTTGTT
>APFE031481385.1:69189-80007 GCA_000404065.3 Pinus taeda | reverse complement strand
TATCAGTTTACTAGCCTAAAATCAGTGTTCTTTATTGGTTGTCTCAACCCGTTGAAGACCTTTTGCCGAGATAGACCGGAGAGAGCCCTCTCCTGCCCCGTAGGGCTAGCTACGAGGCTAAGTGGTTTGATGTTGCCTTGTAGTTTACCTTTTTAAGCCTGAGGTGAAATTTCAAGCGCTAACAGTATCCACCTACTTTTTCTACATGGAGGAACCCTTCCCAGGGGCCATGTATGTGGCTAAGATCTTCCCCTTACTTTGAGAATGAACCAAAAAGAAAATAAATTTCCTAGTCTAGGAGATGATCTCACTGCATTTCTTATCATAGATCAAAGAGGTGGTGGTAGGTGGGGCTACCTCTGGTATCCTATATAATGTATTACCCAAAGAAATAACCACAGAGCAAGGTCTAGACTCATATACAACATGTCGCTTCCACAAGTATGGTTTCTAATAAAACATCACAAACGTCCAAATTAGAAACATCACACAAAACCTCATCCATGAAGGGCTTGATGCTGTAGGGAAGGCGGCACTACTGGCTAACTTAGAGATCTCATCCTTGGTGAAGGCACCCGGTACTATACAGCTGCGGGCATGGTGTAGCTGGTAGGCCCAAATACTTCATGACCTCTACTGAAATGAGGTTCTTTTGGCTCCCACTGTCAACAATGAATTATAGTGGTGAACCCTATTGAGTAGGTAAATCCTCTCTATGGATAAAGACAATCCCTCTAGCCTAATGAGTGGGTCTAGCAACAAACAAGACAATCTACAAGACGCTTCCCTGGATTACAATCAAAATAAGAGAAGAGGAAGGAGACCTATCTCGCTTTGATTCTATAATGCACTCCTTTGTTGAAGATCTTTGATCACTTTCTCCTTGGGCTCAACCCTTACTACTCATATCATTTGAATAATTGCACAAGAGGTCAAGGAACAACAAAGCATAAAATTGCAACAAGCATAATCAAATGTAATCCACTTAACAGATCAAGGAGCATTAAGATAAATGAAGCATTGACACAAGCATTTATGGAAAGTGAACCAACAGTTATATATATTAATAAACAAAAGAGGAAGCATACAACCTAGGCCTTGATGATAGTAGCCCTCCTTGAGTGAATGTCCAAGTATAAGCTCAAGCTCTCTAAGCACTCCTTCTCCAAGCCAAAGTTAGTAACATGTAGGCACTATCTGAGCATAAGGATGCAAATAATCAAAGACCAACCATTTTGGAATGGACGAGGATGAATTTATAGGTAGGGAGAGGGAGATAAGATCTCACCAAAGATAGGGGAAGGTCCTCATCTTAAGGACGAAGCTCATAGGGATAAGATCAAAGGGAAATATCGGGATAATTCGACCACATCCACAATGAACATCATCTAGCTCGTCATTCTAGAAGCCTCTATATCACAATGCTTCTCCTCTACTTTGGGAAAACTTTCCTTTTAGGGATCAACACAAGTATCTAGGTAAAATCTGCGCTGGCAGCACAAGACTAATATGGTACAACTTGCCATTAGCACGAGAGGGCAATGTCATAGTCGCACTGACCTAGAAATTAGGGTTTTTGGTTCATTTTTATCGGGAAAGTCTCAAGGCAACTTTTCATTAGTTCTTTAGGGAGGATCTGGATTGCATATCAGGATGGGTACACTGCATAGTTTTCAAATTTTGGCACTCCGAGGTATGACACAAGGAAGTGTAGGAGGTGTGACAAAATATTGTGGAATAGATGCCCCCTAAAGCATGAAGGCAAAACAGGGAGTGATGGTTGAGATGCTTAACGAGCTATTGCAAGGACTAGAACAAACACCATCAAGAGACTTGCAAATCAAGCATGCATATACATATACATATCTGATACCTCTGTCATATATATCAAAACAAAAATCCAAGGTATGGATGCAACCATCTGAATAGAAAGGACCATGTAAAAATATCCATAGTATGGGTGCAGCCATCTAAATGAAAATGATCATCTAGAAGTCTAAGATCCACGGTATGGACACATCCACCCGATATAGAAGGATCATCATCATCATAGATATAAGGTCCCACGGTATTGTCACAGTCATCCATATCGAGGAAACATGTATACAATCATGAATAATACATAACTCCATGCAACCCAAGTTATATTAGAAAAAATTCAAGGTTTTGTGCTCCATTCCAACCCGATCAAAGTACGAATTCTAACATGCAAATGAATGTGTCGAAGTCAAACATGCTATAAAAACAAATGATTACCGGCCAATGATGTGAACCATTAATAGGCACGAGAGAAACCATGAATAATGAAAATGGCTATCAAGGTACGACAGTACAATCCGTGAATGTGAAAATGAAGCTGAAGTTGTAAACCCATGGAATCATTTGAACGAAGGCCAATGATGAAAACATGTCGTCGAATGCGAAGAAATTTCCATTAAGACATGCAAGCTCTAAGATAATGAAAGGGGTTTTCTAAGACATCTTCCTAGATAATGAGTTGAAGTCGACATGAAATGACCCATTGAAGGAGGGCCATAATGATTCCCTCATCATCGAAACGAAACAAGAAATAAAGTATGATCCAGGACTATGGCCAAAGGCTAGACAATGTACAGGTAGTAAACTACAAATAAGACTTCTCTTGAACATATCGGCGACACAACTCTAGAGCATGGCAGCATTTGACTCAATAAAGAACCAAGGGTCATGATGATGAAGTGGAATAGTCAGACGAGAGGCAAAATGGGTTACCCAAACCCAGAAGGACAAGTGACTGAGTGAGGATATCCCAAACCCAACATGAGAAAGAGATGAGTGTCATGTTCAAGAGCGACATGCTGCCTGTACAAGAGATGTTTCACTTTTGTTTTCCCCACTATTTCTAATGAGTACTCCAATTATTTTTAATTACAAGCTTGAAGGGGATAGCATATGCTTGTCGTATAAGTTCATTCTTCGAATGAATCCATCCTAGTAAGTTTTACGAGTCATATGAAGGAGAAACTCGTTCCCGTCATGGTGACAAGTCTTTCATCATTTAATTTTTTACGAGTTTGATGGAAGAGTAACTCAGTATCTTTTTCATATCTAGAGAGTTTGAAAAAGAGACGAAAAATAAAACTCCATCAGGTCCTTTTTCGTAATTTCTCTCTCGAACCCAAAAAGGTAGAAAATAGTATTCGAGAGAATCTCTTGACCATGTCGACCAAGGTGTTCCTTTTCCGTAAATAGTCAATCCCAACCCGAAAAGGGGTAAATGTATACTGAGATGATGCCAATTCATTTAATTTAACGAGTTCGAAAAGAAAAGTACTTGACGATCTTTACATCTTTCGAGAGTCGGAAAAGAGCTTAAAGAGGACTCCAGGGGTGTTCCTTTTTCATTTATTTTTAACGAGCCCAAAAAACAGAGGAAACAAAAACTCATTGAATCGAGAAAAAAATATAATTGTTGCCACCAAAAGGTCCTATAATTGCACAAAGACAACCACACATCACCAATATCAAGAAAAATAATAAAATATTGCAAAAAATGTATTTGAAAACTTATAAATAGACAAAAAGTAAAAACATCTTACCATTTCACTTTGGGTAATTTGGAGAGTTCATTTTACCCTATTTTCTCTGATTCTTTAGGTAAGCAGTGTGGCAGATCTGGGACACCTTTTCGCGAATCGTCAGTTGCAGGTAAGAGCTCTTCCGTTTCCCTTATTTTTCACACCAATTTTCTGTCATTTTATAGAATTTTGGACTGTTTAAGAGGAGGTTTTTTGTTTTTATTATCGGGGGTGATCAGTGCGAGTTTGGTTATCGAATCCATGTTGATCACCCCATAACCCAAAAGACCCTCGTGCTGTCAACGTGAAAATAATTTGAACAGTCGTGTTGGGCACAAAGTGAAAAATAAAATGAGAAATACTCTGTATTAATTGGTTTTTTCGAATTTTTGATCCATTGAAAGGCTTCTAAATATTTTTTATGGATTATTTATAGGAGATTTCAATGAATATGGCCACTGAATCGAAAGAGAGAGGCCACAAGGCGGAAGACTACCAAGATGCCCAAAGTGAAGCATGCGTTAACACTTTGAAGGACTATGGATTTCTTAAGTTCTTTCAGACCGTGGGACTCAGAGCTCAGAATGAGTTTCTAAAGTATCTCATAGGATTATGGGATGTTGGTCGCGAGATCTTCATTATTGGAGATTAAGAACTGGAACTAGATGTATCTGACATCTACTTCATCACTGGACTATCCATGAGAGGAGAGAGGGTTCAAATCTTCGGAGCTCATACTCGAGGACAAATCATTAATACACTAATCAGAAGGCATTTCCTAGATGCAGAAACAACCATGAGTGGATAGGTTAAGATAGAAACCATCGACAACCTACCCTTGAGGATTATTCTACATACCATCGCCCATATAGATAGGGCTCAAGCATTGCATGAGGCAACGGAATCTCAGTTCCAATACGTAGAGGACTATCTCACCCCAACTGTATTTGATTGGTGTGAAGGATTTTTGGTTAACTTGGAAATATAGTTGACCAAGTGCAAAATAGGTCATTTGAAGTAGTTTGGGTTAGGATCGATTTTAGTCACATTATTCTAGGAGTGTGTGCCTCTATTTCATTACCAATGGATAGAGGTGGGTGATCCAGCTCCAAGAGATTTGAGGTTACTCAGATGGAGCGAGGTTATTCATCGAGGTGGAGGAGGTCAATAGATGCATTTCCCTCCAATGTTCTTTGGTTGGTTACACCAAAAATTAATCATGGTAGATGACTATGCTTATGTGGGCACAGAATTCAGAGGAGACCTAGATCTTCCTCTACCACCTGGTGCATAATTGACCAATGCAGGTAAAAACTTGTTTTTGGAATTTGTCAAGTTTTATGATTTTTTGAAGTGTATTTGAGAGTTTGCTTATGATAACTTTGCAGATGTGGGGACAGAAATACCCCCTGGAATGTCTCTAATAGCTTGGTGATTAACATGCCCAGTAGAGGAAGAAGCTTCATATGAGGAAGGAGCAAATCCTATAATGGAGATGGAGTGAAACCTAGAAGTCCTTACTCGGGGGATTCCAAAGCACACTACTATAGATGACGTGTCGTCAATGATGAAAATTTATCCTTGAATGTGAAGAAATTGCCATTAAGCCATGTAAGCTCTAAGGTACTGAAAGGGACTTTCTAAGTCATTTTCCTGGATAATGAGTTGAAGTCGACAGAAAATGACCCGTTAAAGGATCACCATAATGATTCCCTCATCATCGACACAAAACAAGGAATAAATTGGAATAAATGAGTATGATCCAGGAGTGTGGCAAAAAAGGTCAGACAATGTATAGGTAATAAACTGCATATAGGACTTCTCTCAAACATATCAGTGACATGACTCTGGAGTGTGGCACCATTTAACTCAACATAAGACCAAGGTTCATGAAGATGAAGTGGAATAGTCAAATGCGAGGAAAAATGGATCACCCAAACCCAGAAGGACAAGTGACTGAGTGAGGATATCCCAAATCCGACACAAAAAACATATCAGTGTCATGTTCAAGAGCAACATGTTGCCTATACAAGAGTGTTTCACTTTCATTTTTTCCCCACTATTTCTAGTGAGTACCCCAATTATTTTTAAACACAAGCTTGAAGGGGATAACATACACTTGTCGTATAAGTTCATTCTTCGAATGAATCCATCCTAGTAAGTTTTATGAGTCCTAGGATGGAGAAAATTGGTCTCGTCATGGTGACAAGTCTTTCATCATTAAATTTTTACGAGTCCGACAAAAGAGTAACTCAATATCTTTTTCATATTTAGAGAGTTTGAAAAAGAGACAAAAAATAAAACTCCATCAGGTCCCTTTCCATAATTTGTCTCTCGAACCCAAAAAGGTATAAAATAATATTCGAGAGAACCTCTTGACCATGTTGACCAAGGTTTTCATTTTTCGTAAATAGCCAATCACAACCTGAAAAAAGGGATAAATGTATACTGAGACGATGACAATTCATTTAATTTAATGAGTTTAAAAAGACATGTACTCAGTGATCTTTTCATCTTTTGAGAGTTGGAAAAGAGCCTAAAGATGACTCCAGGGGGGTTCCTTTTTCGTTTATTTTTAACAAATCCAAAAAAGAGATCAAACGAAACTCACTGAATTGGTCAAGAATGATCACTGTTACAACCAAAAGATCCTGTAACTACACAAAGACAACGACACATCACTGATATTGAGAAAAATAATAAAATATTACTAAAATAGTATTTGAAAACTTATAAAAAGACAAAAACTAAAAACATTTTACCTTTTCACTTTGAGTAATTTGGAGAGTGCAGTTTACCCTATTTTCTCTTATTCTTCAGGCAAGCAATGTGGTAGCTCCTGGGCACCATTTTCCGCACCATCAGGATTTTCATTTTTATTATTGGGGGCCATCAACACGAGTTTGATCATCAGATCTATGTTGATCACCCCATAGCCCAAAATACCCTCTCAATTCTAGCGCGAAAACAATTCGAATAGTCATGTTGGGTGCATAGCGAAAAATAAAATGAGAAATCATCTTTCTTAATTGATTTTTTCAAAATTTTGATCCATTGAAAAGCTTCTAAATATTGTTTATGGAATATTTGTAGGAGATTTCAACAAATATGGCCATCGAATGGAAATAGAGAGGTCACGAGGCGAAAGACCAACAAGATGCCTAAAGCGAAGCATGTGTTAATGCTTTGAAGGATTTTGTATTGCTTAAGTTCTTTCAGACCCCGAGACTCAGAGCTCAAAATGAGTTGCTAGAATATCTCATAGGATTATGGGATGTTGGTCACAAGATCTTCATCATTGGAGATAAAGAACTAGAACTAGAGGTATCTGACATCTACTTCATCACTGGACTATACAAAGGAGGAGAGAGGGTCCAACTCTTTGGAGCTCGTACTGCAGGAGACAGCACTAATACCCAGATCTGAAGGCACTGCTATGGTGTAGAAATAAACATGAGTGGAAAGGTTAAGATAGCAACCATGAAAAACCTACCCTTGATGTCTATTCTACATACCATGGCCCTTATAGTTGGGGCTCAAGCATTGCATGAGGAAACAAAATATTAGTTCCAATACACAGTGGATTGTCTCACTCCAATTGTATTTAATTGGTGTGAAGGATTGTTGGTTAACATGAAAATACAATTGACCAAGTGCAAACCAAGTTGTTTGAAGCAGTTTGGGTTTGGATCAATCTTAGTCACATTCTTCTTAGAATGTGTGCTTCTATTTTGTTACCAATGTGTAGAGTTGGACGATCCAACTACAATAGATCTAAGTTTACTCAGATAGAGTGAGATTATGCCTCGAGGTGAAGGAGGTCAATGGATGCATTTCCCTCCGCCATTCTTTGGTTGGTTATGCCAAAAGTTGATCATGGTAAATAACTATGCCTATGCAGGAAGAGACTTCAGAGGAGACACAGATCTTCATCTACCACCTGGTGCACAATCGACCTATATAGGCAAAAACCTGTTTTTTGGAATTTTTCATGTTTTGTGATTTTTTTGAAGTGTACTTGAGAGTTTACTTATGATAAATTTCCAGATGTGGGACCAGAAAAACCTCCCGAAATGTCTTTGATAGCTTAATGAGTAGCATTCCCAATAGAGGAATAATATATGTACAAGGAAAGAGCAAACCCTATAGTGGAGATGGAGCAAAACCTAGAAGTCTGTACTCAGTGGATTCCAGAGTACGCTACTATAGATTATGCGTCACTGTGGTACCATAGGGACACAACGAATTATCCCAAGATTGTGTTAGTTGTTAAGTCGAGTGATTAGAGTTATCTCATGTTATCATGAGCATCATGTGGGTGGTGTTGTGGCCACCAAAAACCCCCCTCCTTATGAAGTGTTATTGCTAATACTAAATAAGTGGGGACCCTCAGCAAAAAATATAAAAAAATTAATTGGTGTTATATTTCCTTTTAGATGAAACTTACAACATCATGGACTTAGGAAAATACCTTTGAAGAATAAAAAAACCTAAGTTTCATAATGAAGAAAGTAAATTCACTCCTTAAGAGATATCGCATCACTCAAAGAATGATAGGGTACCTTCTAATGAGTTAAAATGATAAAAAACGCGAGATTGCGACGTGAAACTTCATCGCATCGCATACATTAAAGAAACACTCACATTGAAAAACTCTAAAACCGCCGATATGCGATATCACATATCGCACATCACAAAAATCACATGAATTACACATAAGGATTATAACGATTAAGCGATCTGCGATATTGCGATATTGCGATACTGCGATACTGCAATATTGCGATACTGCGAAGTTGCGATATTGCGATACTGTGATACTGCGATACTGCGAAATTGCGATGTTGCGATATTGCGATACTGCGACCTTGCGATAGAACAACACGATGAAATTGTGATATTGCGATACAGCAATCTGCGATATCGCAAAGAAAAATCGTAGGACCTCTCCATCGCAGTTGGTTCTGGCTCATTATTCGAGAAAACTTTTTAAGCCAAGAATTGGTCATGCATTTTAATGCGAATTAATGAGTTGTTGCCAGTTGTTAATGAAGTATGGTGTTGTGTTTTTCGAAGAACTAGTTCACGTAAGGTGGCATGTTTTGCATATCTTCGGCATTTAAAGTTTTCCTATCATTATTTTTTATCATTACTTCCACCTCAAATGTAAACTGTAGGAACAAAGGACAAAGTGTTATACAAGGTAGTATGTAGAAAACTATGAGGAGGAAAGGCAATACTCCAATGTCCATTTTGGAAGGCACACCTAATCCACTTAAGGGAGAGAAAGAGCCGCAGAACTCTTTTGAGGCATCCATCACAGATTTCTCATATATAGCCATGGTTGAATGGGTACTGAACGATGCTGATACCAGAAACAGACAGTTTAATTCTCAGGGTCAAGAGCTCACGGAATCACTATTTTTACAAATTTTGAGCTTTATACCCAATGAGAGAAAAAGGCGCAAGAGGAAAAAAACGCATCAGGGAAGCCTGGATCAAGAAACAGAGGCAGTTTCTGATGCGCGATTAGCATCGCTGAGAAAACTTGCTCGAAAAGGAAGGCTCCTAATTACTCAGTCACCTGTAAGCCCTGAAAATTGCAAGAAAGCAGTGATAGAAACAAACTGGAATCAGAAAACTAAAGGAAAAGTAGTAGTCCAAGGGTTAACCAAGTTGAAATAGGATTATTACCAGGTATACATGGTAATGCCACATAGTCATTGGATGACTCTCAAGTATATCATCAATTTTACTGAGAAGATAATGCCAGCTCTTTCCGATTTTGTTTGCTTAATTCAACCAAAGACGGAAGACAGTCAGCTGACTCCACTCAGGAAAATACTGAATGCTTGCGATGTTAAGGAGCAAATTTAGAAATAGTTAGATATTAGATTTAATTTTAGAAATAGTTTTGCTTAGAAAGAGGACTGTCATTTAAACCGAATCCTCAATTTCTGTAAATAAGTTATTTAGTTAGTAGTATTTAAACCCTTCTCATGCATTTAAAGAAGGGTCCAGAAATTTATCAAAAACTTGTCCTCAGAACATGCACTTTTGCACCCTCAGAGGAGGTTTTGGTGAATGAATGGAACAGGGTTTATTTGATATTTGCATTTGATATCTGCTACTGATGTTGCACTTCTGTACTCTTAGTGGATTTTAAATCAAGGAGAGATAAATCAATTGTCGCTTGAAGCTCATGAGTAGGACTAGTTATAAATGGTACTTTTATCTCTTAACCATTTCTGCTTATGCGTTAAAGTGATATTCAGTTTTCAGTTGTTTATATATTACAACATGGATGCCTGAGTTATCATTTGGCACTCTTGTACGGTGATAACTATTTGTTTATGCTTAGTGTATGAATAGCTCATTTATGCGATAAGTTTTCACAACTGTTTCGTCTAACTTGTTATACGAAGTAGTTCATCTTTATTGAATTTTTTTCTTATAATAGCTGAATGATCTTTATTACCAGTTATTGTTTGAAATCTTTTTAGATCACATAGAAGAAAGATCACACCCCGGGTTAGCATAAATTTTGATGTTTTTTGTTTGTTAGAATACAACAGCATAGCATTAGATTAGAATTAGGATAGAAGTATTCCATTTTGAACAGAAATACACATCTTTCACACACACACACACACACTGAATTGGGAAACTGGTCCCATATCCCCACTCGAACCCACTATACCAAATGGATAAGGAGTTGCCAACCAAGGTCCAGACCGAGCGGGTATCCCCCTTGTTGTTGACCCGATTTTTGGGGCCTTCAACACTTCCCAATAATTGTGCACCACTTTCCTTCACATGATTGGCCCACATGCTGGTTTCTAATTGTCTCCCACCTGACGAGTCCGTACTTCTAGGCATCCCTGTCATGTCAGCATGTAGACTACCATATTAACATCCATACCATACACAGTCAACCTTGCAAGTTGACTTTTTTACTGTTTAGTCAAAACTTCATAACACGATAACTTACTCATATGGTGTCAGATTGAGGTGATTTAAGCATCGTTGGAATCACAATGATGTGGTCTATGATTTGGCACTAGTTTCAAGAGAATTTGAACACTTTTATTTTTGAGTATTTTCTAGATCCCCTAGATCAATTATTGTTTCCTTTGAGTCGCAACCCTCTCATTCAAGACTGAAGGTTGTTAACTGTAGGAGTACTTCCTATCATCTGCTTTCTAATTTGTTTGACACTTTAAGAAAAGAAAAAAACATTACAATTATAAATGCCATATAT